>PVIR01017936.1:0-34121 GCA_004026965.1 Petromus typicus
GAAGGCAGGAAAGGGCACCAGAACCATTCTAGAACAAAGAGATGATGCAACCTACCAGCCTGGATCCTGGATAAGAAAATTAACAGTCTTAAACGGCATTTTAAGGAGCAAGTGGAGAGACTTAAATGATAATATAATAGCATAATGGTGTATTATACAGTATGCTAGAAAATATTATACAGTATAAGAATACTGTATCAATGTTAGAATTTTGAGCATGACAATTAGATGTATTGGATAAGAGCATGCCCTCACCCTTAGGAGCTGTGTGATGGAGTTTTTAGGAATAAAGGAAAATCTTTGCAATTTACTTTCAAGTGGTTTAGCAAAAAAATAATTTCTGCATAATACACTACCCATGTTGCACAATTTATAGTATCCATTTAAAAAGAGAGAGAATTGGCAATCTGAAGGCTCTAACAACAGTAGAAAGGTATGTATAGTTTGACTCTTTTAACTTTTCTATAGTTGAGCACTTCCAAGAAAGAAGTCCAAGTGTTTCTGCAAAGCACTACAGTGCCTAGAAAACACATAAGACGTCATTTTGAAATGAGATATATTAGATCAGTCTCCGGCGATGGAGCCACAATTCACCTAACAGCAGGAACTTGTAGGTGTTGGGGGTGAAAGAGACTGAGGGATAGTTGGAGGCTGGAGTCCTCCTGCCAAGGACAACCAAGTCCAGCCTCAGAACGGAGAGCACATCCAAAGACATCTGTGAGGGAAACATGCAAAGGAGTGCATAAAAAGCAAAACATTCAGACAAACAAGATCTTGCTGCTTCTGCTTTGGAAATACACTACCAGCAACAGGGACCACAAGTTCACAAGAAAGTTGCTGACAAATTCCAAACAGAGAAGCTTGTTCCTGGAAGTATCGACTCAAATCCACTCAGCGGGTGTCCACAGTCACTCAAAGGACTATAAATGTCTCACTCAGGCTGCAAATTGTCCCTTCCGCTCCTCTTTTCTTTTTTTTTTTTTTAAGGTTTTTTGAGACAGGGTCTCACTTTGTAGTTCAGGCTGGCCCTGAGCTCAGCCTCAAACTCATCACAGCAATCCTCCTGCCTCTGCCTCCCGAGTGCTGGGATTACAGGCGTGAGCCACCACGCCTGGCACTGTGGTATGTGGTACTGGTTGTTGCTAGGTGTGAGTCTCCACACCCAGGATTGTGATGTGGTTACCGGGGATTGAACCCAGGTCCTTGCGCTTGCAAGACAGGCGCCGGAACCATTGAGCTAAATCCTGGGCCCCACCGCTCCTAACTCTTGATGTATACACTTTCTCACCTTTGGCCCCAACACAGTGAACTACTTTCAGTTCCTAACACAGCTTTTCTCCTGCATCTCTGCATAGAACAATATTCACAAAAACCATTCGAGACAGACCAGTTCAGGGGATTGTGTTTGGCTTAACCGTCAACCCCTCTGCACAGATAGGCCATCCTGATGCATGACTATTACGTGGAGTGAGTCCTGCATGAAAACCCTCATGGGTCCCAGATCACCCAGCCTGGTCTACATGGTGATCAGAAGGTATAGACTACTCTGCTGAGAAACCACCACACACTGGGATGTTGGAAGAACAGCAGATTGCAACAGAAGATTTCAACCCTGCATTTTTGTGCTCGTCTTGGTGTGCACTGCCTATGAAAAGCTTCCATGCAGACAGCAGTCTGGGCTACACTTGGAGAAAAACAGATCCAGCGATCTCACCTATCTTTCCTGCATAGCAAACTCAGCTACTGTTAGATCCAGCTTAGCCCTTGCCTTCTCCAGGAAGCTTCCCTTGACTTATTTCCAGATCCAAACTTCTCGTAGCCTGGTCTACAGAAAAGTCTGTACCAAAGATCCCTGTGATGCTCTTCCAAAAAGTAGCTTCTGGGCACCACCATAAATATACAGTATCTCTATCTCTGATGAGTAGGAGACAGGCACCTCTTATGCCTTAACAGATTTCCCAGGGAACAGTAAAATACACTTACAATGTGACAACTCCTGCTGTGCATGTAGTCTACCTATAGACTGCAACAGAGCATGAGACACTTACGTGTCTGTCAGGGGATAGAGCTCATAGGAGGTGTCCTGACAAAAATAAAATAGCCACCTCAAGCCTATCTCGGAGAAGAGCTGCTCTGAGTTGCACTTGGCTTTCTTGGAAGGGCGGTCACCTAAGGAACCTTTGATGACCCATTTCACTGTCAGAGTGCCTTGATCAGACACGTCATGACCCAGAGTCAGGAACTTGTAAGACATCACATTCAAAGCTGTGTGCAGGGGCCGGGGATTTAGCTCACTGGTTCCAGCATCTGTCTTGCAAGCGCAAGGGCCCAATAACCACATATAATACTGGGCATGGAGACCCTCACCCAGCAGCAATCAGTACCACATACCACAGTGCCGGGCGTGGTGGCTCACGCCTGTAATCCCAGCACTTGGGGAGGCAGAGGCAGGAGGATTGCTGTGATGTGAGTTTGAGGCTGAGTTCAGGGCCAGCCTGAACCACAAAGTGAGACCCCATCTCAAAAAAAAAAAAAAAAAAAAAGCTGTGTGCAGGACACATCATACAATTTAGATCCGAGGCTCACGCCCGTGCACATACCATCACCATGCTGGATCAACTCCCACCGACTCCGAGCTCTCCTGTGACCCCGATGTCCCTGTTTCCAACATGGCTGAAGTCACACATTAACCAGAAAGTCCGAGAGCTGCCTGGCCTCCCTGAACCCACCTTCCTTCAGCAGGCCAAGGGTCACTCTGCACGTACCCAACTTCTTCCTAAGCCCAGCTGAGCTGTGGAGCAGTTGAGGAGAGAAGCAACTGGCCAGTAGGGACAGGAGGGACCCTGAGGGTTGAGTCCTTGTCCTGGGCAATAGTCTCCCACCCAAGCCCCTCCTGGCAAGCTGTGGTCGGAGTGAGCTGACTGCCAGGAAGTTCCACGGGCCGAGCAGACGCTCTAACAGATCCCAAACTGCGCTGCACGCCCAGCATCTGCACCCCAAGAAACCAATTCCCAGTGCTCCAAACTGGACTCCAAACCTTTATAAGTGTCCTGAAAAACACACCACTCTGCAGAAGGTGCTGAGTGTAGTAAAAGCATCAAAACCAAAATGAGTCAAGAGAAGACAAAATAAGCAACACAATGAGTTTTTTATTATGATTTGCAGCACACAGAAAAGCACCCACCACCCAACTTCTTTGCCAAATCTCGTTATTGACTCTCCCCGCTCCAACACTCTTGTGAGAAATGAAATATGCCTGGTGTGGTTGAACTGTGCTGCTTTCTCTTCAGAGGACCTGGTCCCATCCTTTCAGTCTCAGAAATACCATCCACCCTGAATTCCAGGTTGGTATTCACAGTGCCAGGCCCATTTTATACGACTTCTACAAGCGAACACGTTCATGGCTAATATATGATTTTTTTGCAGGTTTTGTTTTACATATAACTTTTTACAATTTGCTTTTTGTGTGAGGGTTGGGTTTTTGTTTGTTTGTTTAGAGGAATTGTCTCCCTAAGTCACTGCCTGAGCTGGGCTCTGATATTTGCTTTTAATTTAGCATTAGTCACTGATGGTATTTCCTTACTGGTACTTAAAACTCCAATTCATTTATTTTAATTTGGCCATAATATTCCACCAAATGACTTGAATCTCAACTTACTTAACTATTATCCTATTGCTGGGCTTTCAAATGTCTTCTTTCATCATCTCAAATCATCCTGACCTCGACACTCCCAGACCTGCCCCTTGCACATGCGCAGCACAGCTCATCCTGGGCCTGAGGAACTGCGACGCATGCGCACTCCCACCTCTCTGGTTCTTTCCGGCTTGACTGCTCTCCACCGAGGGTTCAGCGCTTGTTCTTCCTGCCAGGGATCTCTGGGAGTTCGGACGCCATACCATTTTCCATGACTTTACTCCACAATTTTGACTCATACAAAACTCTCGAGCAATTTTAATTTATGAGGAAAAAAATAAAACTATATAAGCTGATGACTAAGAATAGCATAAATTTTATCACAAGTCCCACATTCACATATTTAAAGTTTATATCAAAAAAAATCTAAGATTAGCCTTCCAACAATATGACAACTTTGCAGTACGAATGTAATTATTTTTTAAATGGGTGCCATACTGAGTTTTGACTGTGTACGTTCAGTGAATGCAAATCCCAGGTAATGCTCACAACAAGACTGCTATTCAGATATGATTATCATAATCGGACCTAGAGAAGCAAAGAATTTCCCTACTAGCTGACTAGCTACCCTGCTAAATAAAAGGACTGTCATCTCCATGAGTTAGGTCCCTGAGTGTCCATCCAGAGAAGGTAAATTATTTCCAAGGCTTCAGAAAATCTGCTCTCCTGTTCAACACGACTATCTTCCCAGCATAATATCTAAGCCACACTATGGTCATTTTCTAGTCTAGTACTGAGCAGCAGAAGCAACTGGAGTTCGCTGTTTGATCATGTACCCTGGTGCCACCATGTCCTGGCTGTGTGCTCGTGGTGAGCCATGGAGCCTCTGAGACTCAGTTTCCTCATGTGCTGGAGGAGCCCCTGGCACAATGCACGGCACATCACTGACCTTTAAAAAATGCCACTTGCTTCTCCTCTTGTGCACCCAGTGACCCTGCCTCCTTGTACCACCCACCTGGTCTTACCCTCAGTGCCCTGCCTATTGGCACCAACAAAGGATGTGCTTGCCCTCACTATCACTCCAGACCCCTTACCAGGTGGAACAATCCACCACCCACACCCCAGTGACCACAGTGACCTGGAGAGAATGATTGCCCCAAAACACTCATTGACCCTGCTCAGGATGGACCAGGCCACCTGCGGGAGCACATCCATTCTCAGGAGTCCAGCTGGCCTGTGGCCAGGCACCTGCAGAAGGAAAACAGCCTGTTGATACCATCCAAAGGTCACCGGAAGGCTCAGGGTGTCAAGTGCTGACCCTGTGTCTTTGCAAGTCCCCTGCTGCAATGTTCGCAAAATCTGCTCACTCAATTTCTGGGTGTGTCCAAGGGATCGATGCCACCATGTAGGAGAGCTGGGCTTGTTTGTTCTGGATTTGTTCCACCAGCACTCGGTACAGACACAGCCACATTCCACTGCGGCTCCGCGCGAGCTTCATTCACCTTGGGTCTTTCCATTTCATGAACTGTGTCATCCCTAAGGCTTCTGTTGAGAATTTTCTATTAGTGTAATAAAACGGAAAATGGTAAAGGAAATCAAGTAACGTGTATAAAGTGGCACCAATGGTCTCTCTGCCAGGATGGTTAATCCTCGCATTAACTCACTGAGGTCAGTGAGATTGTCCTTGTTTTGCTCCAAGAAGATAAGTCCTGTGCCAAAGGCCACAGCTAACAAGGGAAGTTTCAGGGATTTGTCCTCAAGTCCACACGACACAGAGCCCAGGGCCATGATCGCGTGGCATGCCTCTCAGTGGGAGTCGATTGTAGACTTGGGTCTCACAGCCCAAGAAGGGGAGTCGGAGGGGTAGGAAGAAGGTCTGACACACCATAGCCCTATGAAAGCACAATCCATGAGTTTCAGGCCCAGATAAGTGGCAGTACATTAAATTGTTTTCCTTAAGGAACAGGGATATAGCTCAGCCTCACCAAGTCTGCCCAGCAAGTACACACTCTGAGTTCAATCCCCAGCACCAGAAAGAACTTTTTTTGCCTCATAAATCAAGATTTTTATATTGATTTTTTTCCCACCACAATGAAGTCCTACCTAATCACACTTCTTTAAAACCTTTCTTTACTTCTGTTCCAATATTCTCACAAATCTGTTTCTTGACCTCTTTCTAGAACATTTCTAGACCTTGTACTCCTACTGTTTCCTCTTCCTAAACTGCGCTTCTTCTATCTCTTCCCTTCTTTTTCTTGGTGATTCATTTTGAAGTTCAACCTCTGTCCTTCTATTATTTGGGTCGTGTGCCCCATTTAACTTTCAAATCCATTCCTCCGAGTGGACTCTCTAATCTTGCATCACAACAGACTGAGATTTCCTTTAAATTCACTCATGTGTTCAACTAACACCATACTTTTTGTGTATTTGCTGTAAGGCAAGCACTGTCCTAACTGCTGAGAACACTACCCCAGCTCTGGGTTCCTATACCGCACCCGCGTGACCATCTCCCCAGGATCCCTCCCAGCATCTGATTTGGTCCATGGAGGATTCAGCAGGACCCACAATCTGCATCTCTAGCAAGTTTCCAGTGAAACTAATATCAATCATCACATACACATTTCCAGACTGTGGCTCCTGAAAAAGTACAGCAAGCATCTGTCCTCATGGGAATGTATCTAGGAAAACTATAGAAGCTAAATGAGTTGACATGTGCACATCAAATACGCTGTCAGGTAGTAAAAATGTCATGAACGATAACGCCGAAGGGAAGAGGTTAGGAGAGGTGGGGCGAGGGAGGGTCCCTAGAGGGACGGGTGGTCAGGATATGGATGACACGTGAGCAGGCACCTGAGAGCAACCTAGGCGAGAAGTACCTGAGTGTCTGGCAGTAGAATGTTCAAGAATCTAAGCAGGATGAAAATAGACCTTCTAGGCACAAACAAGCAGATAAGGAAACAGTACAGTGAGGCGTGAAAACGGGAAATGCAAGCTAGGAGTTAATGTCTGTGTTGGATGGGCAGATGTAAGTGGATGTTACCTCTTCAAGGCGGTACTTCTGAGGTAGGATAGAAAAGAAAACAAAAAGAGAAAGTATACAAGAAAATCATAACTTTAAAAAGATTGCAACTTCCAGTGAAGCTACAGAGGTGGTGAACTTCAGCATTCCCTTAGTAAAGTGTACATTCATCACACCCAGAATTCCTGAGGAATACTAAAAGCCAGTAAACTGGCTTAAATTAAGAAAATAAAGAGGCAAAGATCCCCAGGTAAAGGAGCAAGGTGAGCAAACCGAGAGAGTGTTCCAGTTACCTATTAAGAAAAACCCTACCTGTGACATGGCCTGATACCGTTTTGGGGGTGCTTTTCCCCCTTTCACAAGAGACAAATGCTCCCAGCTACACACTGTAATGTGTCTCATTCTCAAGGCGCTGCCCTTGCTCAAGCGCATCCTGTGTGTCTAATAAACAGATGCTTCCTCGGTCTCTTACTGACTAACCCTGAAAATTACTTTTTGGTAACAGGGGTCAGTGAACCTGCCACAAGAGGACGGGTTAGGCCTCCTTTCAGCCAGAGACCCAGCCCAATGGCATCGAGAGTCCGCAGCAGGAGATAAAAAAATGCCAGGTGAGAGAGTGACTTTGGTAAGTCCAGCCGAAAGGCTTCCTCTTCTACTTGTCTTTTGTTTCTTTCTCCATCCTGACATTTCTCCCAACCTCTGACCCTCTGGAATGTGGTTTTTCTTCCAACCTCTTTGTCTCTGAACCTGTTTGTTCTCACTTTCTCTCTCCCTGCAGGTTTGGGGTCTTTTTCTTTTGCAGCAGTTAGACACTCTAGAATACCTGTGCAGACGCATAGTGTCCTTGAGACAAATGCCACTTGCTCTCTCTAACCAGAAATGGGAAGAGGTTCAGAAATGGAGGTGCCGGGCCAGGGATTTCGCTCAGTGGTTCCGGCGCCTGTCTTGCAAGCACAAGGACCTGGGTTCAATCCCTGGTATCCACATACCATATTGGGCATGGAGACTCACGCCCAGCAGCAACCAGTACCACATACCACAGTGCCGGGCATGGTGGCTCATGCCTGTAATTCCAGCACTCAGGAGGCAGAGGCAGGAGGATTGCTGTGATGTGAGTTTGAGGCTGAGCTCAGGGCCAGCCTGAACCACAAAGCGAGACCCTGTCTCAAAAAACCTGAAAAAAAAAATAAATAAATAAATGGAGGCGCCATTCAGGACAGAAAGCAGCCTTCCTAGCTCTTCCTTTAGAAAGATTCAACACACCATGTCCCTCCATTAGACAGGAGTCTGAAAATGCATCCTTGTCCAGGAAGACACATTCAGCGTCTTCAGCAAAGTTTTTCATGCAACTGGTTTGGGAAACCCAGTCCTGACATAGTTGAGGAAACTGGTGCCCAGATCACAGCAGAGAGAGCAGTCTCCACACTTGTGGAGTCTGCTTTTGCCAGCTCTGTCTCTCTCCTTTTTGCTCCCCCTCCCTCTCCCCCTCTCCAGCCTTTAAAAGGCATAAACCCAGAGCAGTTGATTCCATGGCTCATCCTGTGGTGGCTGGGAACATGTCCCAAGCCATCTGGATTCATGTGGTCACTCAGGTGACAGCTCATGCTATCCACAGGATTTGGTTTAAGTCTGTGAACTCTCAGACCCAGCCTGGTGACCGTCACACCACCCACCCAGTGTCACATCTGAGCTTCTCTGCTGCTGGGCATAGGCTCAGCAGATCTACACTTGATCTTAGACAAAAGGCCAAGAAGCCAGAGATTCAGCAGGTCTAAGACTCACTACTTTCCTCTGTAAAGGTGTCACTGGCTAGGCTTTGGTTAGAAGCCTGGATCTAAGACCAGGCTCTGTCTGGGTTTTTAGGTTTATTCTCCTGCCTGCAAGCAAAAGTAAGACAAGAGACTTAATAAAATGGGGAAGAAATGTGTTTATTTACAGTCTGGTCAGATTAGGAGGACAGCTAATCAGGTACTGCCTTGTACGGTTGGCAGAGTAAAGTGGGAAAATCAGCCCAGCTTGGCATAGAGAGCTGAAAGTTCGCATCCTTCTCAACGTGAGGCCCATTCATTCCTCCTAGTGAGTCTCCACCTGTTTCTTCTAGAAGATCAGATGCGCAGACTCCTTACTGAAAGCTAAGAGGCCTCTTTAAGCCAGAGGAAATGGTTCTGTCAAAATGACCAGAAGCTCATGATTTGGAACACAAGGCAGCTGCTCCTAGGAGCCCTACAGGTACTAAAAGAACCTGGGAGGGACATTCCTAAGGCGACCAACCCCTTTCCACATCCTCAAACTCTTCCCAAAGCCTGGTCTCTCACCCTGACAGCAGCCAGTGTGCCTTGTCCTTGAGCCCTTGATAGCATCCTCTGATTTAAAGGAATCTCTTGCCTCCTCTACATTCCAGGTCCTCTCGCAGAGCAGCTGGCTTGCTCGGGTCCCCAGTCCTCTACCGTACCCTGTCCTGTCCTAAAGGAAAGAGACTGCCTGCCACCAAATCCAAGGTGATCAGCCAGGTACACTTCACCTTTGACTCCTGGTTCTTGTGTTAATTATTAGGCCATTATTTTTCTTTCTTTCTTTCTTTTTTTTTTTTTTGAGATAGGGTCTCGCTTTGTGGTTCAGGCTGGCCCTGAGCTCAGCCTCAAACTCACATCACAGCAATCCTCCTGCCTCTGCTTCCCGAGTGCTGGGATTATAGGCGTGAGCCACCACGCCCGGCACTGTGGTGTGTGGTACTAATTGCTGCTGGGCATAAGTCTCCACACCCAGTATTGTATGTAGTTACCAGGGAATTGAACCCAGGTCCTTGCACTTGCAAGACAAGTGCTGGAACCACTGAGCTAAATCCCCGGCCTTAGGCCATTATTTTTCTTATCAAGAGCTCCACTGAACCTTCATTTTCTTTTTTTTTTTTTAATCTTTATTGGTACATTAAATATACACATCATGATTGCACTCCATAATGGAGATTTGTACTAGTATAAAACACAACTTAATTCTCATTTTTTCCCATAGCCCTACCCACCCTACCACCCCCCATATACATAAAATTTGTTTCCTTACTTTTTTATTACAATCTCAACATTTTCCCCCTTCACCCTATTTTACATTGAGCATTTCACAATATATATATTTCACAATATATTGTGATTTATTTCACAATATATAACATACAATGCTAGGACTCATTTACATCTCTATTTTCTCATACCAGAGAAAAAATGCGATATGTACCTATCTGTGCCCTATTTATTTCACTTATGAGGATATCCTCAAGGGAACCTTCATTTTCTGATCACAGATACTATCAATGATACAAATACTCGACCCTTAGAAGTTTACATGATGAAGACATGCATTGCTTAATACAAGAAGTCTGGAGTGTGTGCGCACGCACACACATGCGCGCGCACACACACACACACCCACACACACACTCCACCACCACCAGATGCAAAGGAATGAAACTTTTAGAACCAGGACATCAACCAACACAGATTTTTCTTTGATATTCCATAGCACTAAGTGACAAGTCTAACTGCTATTTATTCCATAGGCTCATGATTCTGGGTGTGGATAAAGAAAAAGAGACAATTTTTGTTGTCATTTCCCAAAACCTAAAGTTGGAGGAACAGCAGACCTAGACCCTGTAAAATGTAGCCCAAGTCCACCACCTGCTGGCAACTTCAGGAAGTTCATGTGGTGTCCTGCTCAACCCCAAGGCAAATAAACCTGGGCAAGTACAAGCCGAGGAGACACAGAAGCACCTGCTTGCAATGTGCCAGATGTCTGCAGTCACTGTGTATGCATCATATTGCTGGTCCTCCCAGTAGGAAACTGAGTTCAGGGAATTAAGTAACTTGCTTGAAGTCATATGTCAAAAAGGGATGGAGACAGGACTTTAACCAGGTCATCTGCCTGAGTCTCTCCTCTAAATCTCCACACTACACTGACTCACAGAATGGGAAAATAGCCACAGGAGGTGCCAGACAAATTATGTTTCCCTTAACTTATTCCTCTTGGACAGAGACCTCCACCTGTTTATAAAGAAAATACAATGGCACAGAGGGATGAGTGGCTTCCCCAAGGCCACCAGCAGGTGGGCAGCAGGGCAGAGGACGACCCTTGGCCTCCTTCAGCCACACCAAAGCTTCAGCTGCATTTCCTGAGGGACAACCAGGTCTCAGCGCTAGGCTGGGAACCTTCGGAGAAGCAGAACGGCGAGTGTTCCCCAGGCCCAGCAGCCTCCAGCCTCCAGGTCGCAGACTGTAACCGGGCTGCGGCTTGTTCAGAACCAGGCCATGGGTTCAGGGCAGCAGGGACATTCGCTTCTCAGAGGAGCACAAACCCTACTTTGAATCATGTGTGAGAGGAATCTCAGTTTTATGAAGATCTGCTTCTAAAACCATGATTCTCCTCCCAGGCCCTGGAAAAATTGTCTTCCTCAGAGCCGGTCCCTGGTGCCCAAATATTGGAGTTTATTCCCCTAAACAATTAGGGGCTCTGGTTACGTTGGGGGATTATGATTCTAGAAGTAATGCATTAGCTCATTTTTTAAAATAGCACAAAGGACTCATCCTTTTTCTCTTTCATTCCTTGAAAAGCTATTTCCTAGTCCTTCAAATAACCTAAGAATTTTTGACAATACTATCTGTATTACCACTTACTCAGTATTCGCTTTATACTCCATTTGTTTTTATTAATCTGTTCCGGTTAATATTTGTCAAACATGTCCATGGCATTACTTGATAAATTTGTTCTTAGATTTACTTACTTAAAATACTAGGAACGTATTTGTGTCACCTAGCACCGTCCTCTTCTCTGCCAGTGTCATCTCCCCATGTTCTGAGAGAAGTAGAAAGGCCCCCAGTGGTCCTGGACCTGCGCCCCTCTCTTGGCAGTGGCACCTAGGGACGTGCAACACCCCCATTTCGACATCTGAAAAGCAGGGTTTTATGGTTTCCTGTCCCATGTGGTTATTGTGGGAGTGGGATGAGATGAGTGTGACGACAGTGGGACATTTCACGTATCTTTTCAAAGTGAAGAACCCGGAATTTCAAGATTAGCTGTGAAATTGGCGCTCATCATTTTCTTTGAAATTATTGGCCTTCATCTGGCCAAGGAGCTCTGTGAGCCATTTCACAGTGGAGCACACAGAGGTTGGTGAGAAGCTATAATAAGTTCCCTCAGGGTCTTTGCACGGCTCCATAAAAGCCAGGCATTTTCAAGTCTAGGAGCCAGTAGAGGTGTTCATTCTTATTTGTGACCTAAGTAGGTGCAGAGGGAACCAATGCCTGTTAGGAAGTGAATATTTTCCTTTATATCAGGGAGCAAACCAACCATGAATTCTTAATGTTGCTTCTTAAGCAGGAAATGGACTCACCTTAATTGAGGATGGTCTCCTCCATCATTCATGAAGGGCAGTTCTCTTGCTCTGAGAATAAATTGTTCATCTGGAGAAACCACTTAGAATTCATAAATTCCTCAGTCTATTCAGGGGAGGAAATTCAATTTGACTACATTCTTTGGGTTTTTTATATCATAGGTAGAATAAGGCAGCCTTCCGATTTCAAGGAAGACCTCGTGACCCAGGGCGTTTAAGTAATTATACACAAACAGACAGCAGGAATGATGAAAGCAAATTCAGACTCTGGCTGCAAAGCTGGCTCAATGGGAGTATTGTTCTCCTTCCCGTGAGGGCGTGTTGGTGAAAGTGGGTGACGGCTCAGACAGAATCGGGGCGCACACTCCACTTCATTCTCCCACAGCTGGTTGGTTACTGGTAGAATTACATATTTGAGTGCCAACTGGGGGGGGGGCAGGGAGACAGTACCGTGAATTGAAAGAACACTGTGTCTCGCACACACGCTTGATTTAATAACAAGCCTGTGCTTTGGCTGGTATGTATTATTTAATCTTGGTAATAAATGCCCCAGCCAATTAGTGCATTCTGCAAATCTCAGCCCCTACAAAACTGGAAGAAGTGAGGGCCTGCCAAGGATTCTGGTCTCGCAGATTCTCAGCCCATTGCAACTGGCTGCAAAATAAGTCTTAAGTAAACCTGCACAGACCCACCTCAGATCTATGCAAACTTGAAAGCAGCTTAGAGGACTCCCCCAGGTGATCAAGAGCTCAGAGGTGTCCATCAAAAGCAAGCTGGCCCCAGGTGTGCAGGGCTCTGAGCCACCTGCCCTCAGAGAGGTGCACTGTGGGAGGCCACAGGGCATTGTGATCAGTCCTCGGCACCGGAGAAGTCATGGTCTGGTTCCAGTTCTGACTGACCGGCTGGGTTTCTTCAGGCCTGTATGTGACCCCCTCCCCCCAAATTAAGAATAATGAGAGCTTGATCCAGTTACAATCCTTGTAGTCAATATTTTTAGTTGGTCATGACCCAGTGAAATAGAATTGAAGCAAAGTGTTGCATGAAGTTCCATGAGCATTTTCTCGGGTCTGGGTTTGTACATTTCTATGGGACAGTCATCATGAGAAGTAGTATGTCCTAAGTTTTTCAAAAAACTTGGAAGGACTTTGTTCTACCAACATGGCTTTTGTAAAGATTGAGTAGGATAATGCTATGGTGCGTGTCATAGCTGAGAGTGAGACTAACTGAGGTACAGTATGTCCGATTCAGGGTGCGGGTGGCAGTAATCGCTGGAGGCAGGTGACCCCTCAGTGACGGCTCACGGTCAGTAGAACTGGAAGAGACACACCTGAAGGACTTGGGCTGATTCTTTAAGGTCATGGTTGGGACTTGCCCACGGCCCTGAGAGTTAAGAAGTGCTACATCTCTTCCTTCTTTAAGATTAATTATATTCTAAGACCTTACCAACTCAACTGCAAAACAATTCAATTTCAGTCTTGCTTATGGAGTTTGTGCTGTAGGATAATGTGATAGCAGACAACAGGGATCACATTATAATGGCTGTTCTGTTCATTTCCTCACACACCAGGCACTTACCTCTCCAATGAGAGAGCTACTGTCCTGTTCTTCTACAAATGAGCAAACTGAGGCTTACAACCCAGAGGAGTCACAAAATCACTCTTGCTTTCCTGCTGATTACCTCTGTCCTTAGCTGGCTCCTACCCTGTCCACGGAACCTCCATGCAGGGCCTGGGCTCAAAGTGTTTCTCATGGCAGAGATGTTTCATGACCACAGGTCCAAGACCAAGCCCCTCAGTGCAGCCCAGCACGGCGCATGCCAGTAATCCCAGCACTCTGGAAGGCTGAGTCTAAGTCCGCAGGAGCAGAAGCCTGGCTGGGCAATTTTGTAATATAACAATGCCTGTCTGAAGATAAAGAAATCAAAAGGCTGAGGGGTAGCCCAGGGCAAAGGTCCCACTAGTTCTGCAGGACCAGAAAGAAATGGTGGGGGGAGGAAAGGAGGGACCGGCTGCCACTGCCAGACCCTCAGCAGGCAAAGCCAGATCTCACTGGCATTCCAGAGTCACCCTCCTCCACGGATACTGAGGACAAGGGGGTGCCAGGAAGAGCTGTGGCTTGCTTGGTGTCAAACATCACCCTCTGCCCAGCCCAGCTCCCCACCTCCAACCCTTTGTGCACCTCCGTCCCCAAGATAAACCTAGATATTATCCTGGGAATATTTGTAAATCTCTCTTGTTGCCCTTGGAAATCTCCCCAAAATTTAGCTCAAATACATATACCCCCCGGACAAACAGTTTGGCTAATTTTTTGAAGTACTTCTCATAATTTCAAAACTCCTGCATAGAAGGAAACATCTCATGTACACTCTTGCCATGGTAACAATAGATCGTGCTGTATCGTGCTGAGCCCTTTCTTTTGCAATCAGCATCCTGTGCGTTTTTCCAAGCAGTGACGCATTTGGCTCCGGCAGACGGGCCACAGCGCACCACAGTTTACCTGCAATGTGTCTGCAGCCGACAGTTGACTCAAATGGCTGCGGTATGACCCATGAAAGAAAACCCTGTTAGGATTCCTTAGAAATATCCTCTCCCTGCATCAGCAGGAGCCACCCAGGGAGACAAATCCTCCTGCTTTGGCCTCTGACCGGCCACAGTGACTTGAAGCTCAGTGCACACTGTGGGATCGTGAGAGCAAGACCCACGCTGTCTTGCGGAAGCGTGCGAAGGAGCACTTCACTGCTGTGCTTCGCTGGGCTCCTAATCTATGGATTCCTAAGAAATAAACAGATAATATTGTTTAACCCACTGTTTGTTGGGCATGCTCCTACTTACGGCCGAGACTGTTATCTACAAATGGAAAATGTTGTCAGGAAAGGGGAGAAATAAATTATTAAGGAGAAAGAGCTGAGCAAACCTGAGGGTACCGCGTCCTTGACCGCAACAGGCTTGCTCTTTGATTGTTTGCTCGTTCAAAGCCGACCCCCCCACACTTGGCCTCCAAGCCCTTCAAATGAAAGAGTTTGAGTACTGCGCTGCTGCCTAGAGATGCCAAGTGCAAAGTGTCTCTGCCAATCCTGTCCTGAGACTTCAGGGTATTCTACAGCGTTATTGACTGCTTGGAAGATAGCACAGGAGGGAGGGCAGGGAACAGACCCAGAGGTGAGCAGTGAGCCCAGCCCTCACCAGCATCTCACAGACACTCAGGCAGGCGAAGAAATCGTCTCAGATAGGACCTAGCAGATCAGCGCTCTCGGATGCTGACCGCAATGTTCATACACAGCAAACGGTAAAAAGGGAAGGGTCTGTGTCCCCTTGGCAGTAATAGAGGACCAGTAGGAAATTCTCCCAGACATCCCTCAGGTACAAGAGAGGAAGGGAACCCATCTGTGGATGAAAGGAAAACGTGTGGAAGTCTGGGGATTTTGCGATGGACACTGTGTAATCTGAGCTGACCTTGAAATCACTACTGGCCCAGGCTGGCCTCGAACTCGTGATCTGCTTGCCTCACGCAGCCTCCCGGGTGCTGGGGTTAAAGGTGTGTGCCTTGCTGCTGCCTGGTGTCTACTCTTTAACAGTGGGCGTCTCATAGCAGCCACTGCTTCTCCCGGAAAACTCCCCTAAGGCGATAACAGTAAGAGCCTGGGGCCGGCCGGGCAGGGGTGGTGGAGAAGGCTGATCCCGGCCTCCAGTCATTAGCGCAGTCCTTCCCCTCACCCCCATTTCCCCATCGTCTCTAGTTGCCTTAGTCTCCCCCGAGGAACTTAAAAGAGTTTTCACAGATGACAACTTACTTTTGATCCTGTTAGCCCACTGAATTGTTCATTATCTACTTCAGTGGTAACAGGTACTACAGGTAGGACAGACACGGCGACAAATACAAGTGATACAGAGTATGACTGATATAAAAATCTCACCAGGTGAGCCTGGTGTGGCGGGACACTCATGGGAGGCCGAGGCAGAAGGACCGCAAGTTCAAGCCTAGTTGAGCAACTTAATGGCGATGAGACTCTGCCTCAAAATAAAAAATAAAAAGGGCTGGTGATTTCGCTGAGCATTTTAATCCTTATCCCCCCCCCCCCACACCCCCACCCAATACCAGCAGGTGAGCACGACAGGCGCCCAGACCCTGAATCATCAGGGCCTAAGCGCTGGCAGGCTCTGCGGGCATCCGTGGACCGTCTCACCCAAAGAGAGGGACTGGAGGAAACGTGAAGCTGGCAGTAACCCCGGGGGAGAGTGGATAATCAGCCCTGGGCAGCGAGTCCGCTATCTGAGGACGTGGAGAACAGAGCGTTCTTGGTGGGAGGGATAAGGAAGGAAAAAGGCGCAGAGATGCGCCCTGTGTGTGCCAGCTCCCCGCGGAAACGCTGGCACTGAACTGCAGACCTGCGCCGAGGGGGAGGGGCGGGGAGGGGTCTTGAGAGCGGGGTGGGGGCTGGTGAGCCGAGGCTGGAAGGCGTGTTGTGAGCAGGCGCCAGCCTAAAGCGCCGCTGGTTTCTGCGAACGGAAACGGGAGTGTGTCCAGCGGTATGTGCTAATAAACTACCACGTAAGTACATACAGACGCCACCATCTGCTCCTCGCAGTGCACCTCCTGACAAACCGCTCGGGGTCTCTCCGTTGCGTCTTGGTTCAGATGATAAACTCACCGCGCTGGTACCTCAAGCCGCGGGCTCTGCAGCCCATCGGCGGTGCCGCTGCCCCCCAGCAGCTCCTGCAGGGTCTCGAGGCACGCAGCTCCCGTGGGGCCGGGATCCTCTGCCTTCCTGCGTCCTCTCCACCCTGCCTGCCCTCGCCTCCCCGCCCAGCCTGGGCGTATGGCGCCCACACCGGCGAGCTACAGCCCTGGACTCCCCAGCTCCTTTTTCATTTTGGGACGAGGGCTCGAACTTGTGATCCTCCTGCTAAGGTCTCCCGGCAGGAGAGGCCCAGGCGAGCTCCTGCCCTGCCTCCTCCGTGGGCGCCAGTCTCCTCCTGGCTGTCCCGCGTCCCAGCCCCGCCGCGCCCACGCCGGGCAGGAGCCTGTGGGGCAGCGGAGCTCCCGCGGGCCTGCTTGTCGGCCCCCTCTTCCCTCCGCGCTTCTGATACTCAGCTCCAGGCTCTCCTGGGATCTCCGCCAGCCCCCATTCCTTACAGAAACGCAAGACAGATCAGCGGGGAACCGGAAACTGGAGTGCGTCCCCTCAGGAGATGCTGTCAGGCGTCCAGAGCCACCGCGAGGAAACAGAAGACAGTGGCAGCGAGGGCGTGCAACTGTCTGCGAAGCTCCTCACGACAGCTGCGCCCTGCACAGCTGCTTCGCTTTCCCGCAGGGCCGTGTCCTCCCTCGTAGGACAGTTTACACACGGTATCTCAGACAAGGGAGCGCGATTCCCGGGAAACCGGTACCATAAAAGTGTCCCTATACCGGGTGCCTTGGGAAGCTCTGGGTCCTGGTTTTTGAAAGTCCTGTTTGGGAAACCCAGAGGTGGGAATTGAGAACGTGCCAAGTCATGTGAGCAGTAAAACCTGCAGGGGATGATGATGAAGTCCGTGAAGCGCCTCAGCAGGCATCTGCGCCCTGCCCAGCTCTTCCTGACCCCCACCAAGACCTGGGAGAGACCATTGTTGAGCTCATTTTACAGATAGGAAACCTGTGGCTGACCAAACTAAAATGGCTCATCATCCAGCACATAACCAGTAAGTAGCAGCGTGAGGATCGAAATCCAGTTCTGCCTGGCTCCAGAACTGCAGAGTCAACCCAGAGGTTAGACCAGAGACAAACAGACGCTGTCTTTATCACTCGTGCTTGTGTGACCTTGGACAGCTCGCCAGATACTCAGGATCCACGCTGACGACAAAGCCACTCACAGCTGTGCCCCAGGGCTGTACAGTTCCCTGTCGCTGAGTGGACACTGCAGGATGTTGCCGGAAATTGGAACTGCTGGTGTGAGGGACGTAAGTTCAGAAATAATAATAGTGATGAAAACAACCACCATGTATTGTTTGCCAGCAAAGGGTCAAGTGCAGTGTGTGCATTGTTTCATTGACCCCCACACAGCCCTGAAGGATGAGTCATTGTGATCCCCAGCTTAGTAGAGACTAGACATAGGACCAGAGACACTAAGCGACCTCCTCAAGGCTGCACAGCACAAAGGTGGCAGAGTTGATACAGACCCATGAATCTGCCTGACTTTGGCAGTTTGCTTTTAACCACTGCCCTTAACTTCAACTCTCAGCCTCAACATAAAAAGGAATTCTCCACTTTGTTGTACAGTTATGGCCAGCCTGACGTATGAGCAACGTGGGTTACGACTGGAAGTTTAGTTTTAGTTTTTGGGTTTTGGGTTTTTTTAAGGTTTTTGAGACAGGGTCTCGCTTTGTGGTTTAGGCTGGCCCTGAGCTCACCCTCAAACTCACATCACAGCAATCCTCCTGCCTCTGCCTCCCGAGTGCTGGGATTACAGGCGTGAGCCACCACGCCCGGCACTGTGGTATGTGGTACTGGTTGCTGCTGGGGTGAGTCTCCACACCCAGTATTGTTATGTGGTTACCGGGGATCGAACCCGGGTCCTTGCGCTTGCAAGACAGGCGCTGGAACCACTGAGCTAAATCCCCGACCCTGGAAGTTTAGTTTTAACTTAGGAACAAAGTCTTGAGTGACGACTTGTATGGCAGCAATTGTTTCCAAGTGGTCTCAGACTTAGAATTAACCCTTAGGGAGTTCTGGAAGGAACGTGACAGCATCCTGTCCTGTGTGGAGGTCCCTGAGGGATCCTGGGCCAGTGTCTCTCTAAGGACCCCGAGATCTGCCCGGGGACAGGAGAGAGACTTGGAAGGCTATGTGGAGGAGCCTGAGCCTTCACTGGCCAACCTGAGTTACAACCAGCCCCTGAGCATCGTGTTTCTATGTCAAGTCTCCACTATATTTAACAAATATTTCTATGCTTATTTCATGCCAAAAACAGTTCTGAGCATTTCAATACTACCTTGTATAATCTTTATAAAAATTGAAAGAGTTGGCAACTGTTTTCCAGCCCAGTGTCACAGGAGGAGAGCGTGGAGGTCTAGAGATTTAAATAACTCACCTGAGATCACACAACCTCTGCAACCCCAAACCAGAGGGTTTTTCCTTACATTTATAAACAAAACCAATGTCAGGGACCATGGCACTCTCCAGGTAACAGATCGGATTGGTCACCGCTCTGTTGATGCGCACAGCGAGGGCTCTCATACAGCACTGCTGTGGCCTTTATGACTGAGGGAAACAGACACTGGTTTTCAACCCTCGCTTCATGCTGAAAAGGATGCTGGGAGATGGCGGCCTCCGCGGGGATGCCCAGGCAATACACCGGTTGCACCTCAGACTTCCTTAGAGCCTTTGCCCTGCTTGTCTGTGGGCAGAATAACTCTGCGCTCAGTATGGACCAACAGCAGCCGTGGGCCAGAGCAGAGCCTAGGCTCCCTCGAAAGGGTACAGGGTGGGCTGGGCTGTACACCATAGGTTTATTGCTCTGAGTAGGATCGTGGCATTTAATGCTGGCGCCAAACAAACTGGGACAATATTGACCAAGATTCCGCCAACATCAGAATGCAAACACAAAGGAAAATGTAGCTCCTGGGGTGGGGAGAGCCCCCGAGAAGAGCTTGAATACCCAAAAGGTGTGGCCAAGAGTGAGTTTTGTTTTGTTTTGCTGTGCAAAGGCTTTTAATTCTGATGTGATCCCAGTTTTTAACTCTTCATAATATTTCCTGTGTGATTAGGTTCTATTCCTGTGATATCAGGGTTTGCCCTTCCCTGCACCTCTGTCTCCCCCAGTTTCACCTATTTTATCTTCCAGAGATCTAATGTTTCTGTTTTCATATTTAGATCCTTGATCTGTTTCAATCTTAGCATGTGAAAAGGCATGGATTTAGGTTTGGTTTTTGGTGTGTGGAAAGCCAATTTTCCCAGCATCATTTATTCAAGAGGCTTTCTCCCAGTGAAGATGGTTGGTTCCACTTCAAATAGAAGGTAGCTGAGGGCGCTTGTGGTGGTTTCTGCCTCTTCTGTTCTGTTCCATTAATCCTTGGGTCTTTTTGTTTGCTTTGGTTTTTGTAGCATAACTTGAAATGAGGCATTGTGATGACCCCTGTCTTGCCCTTGTTACCCAAAATGCTTTTGCTTTTCTGGTTTCCTATGAATTTTAGGATTGTTTACTCTAGTTCTGAGTGGTGTGTTGTTGGCATTTCGATTAGAATTACACTCAGTCTGAAAAACAGTACGGGAAATATGGCTATTTTCGCTCTATTGCTTCTGTCTGTCCAAGAACCAAGGGAATATCTTTCCATTTTCTGATCTTCAATTTCCCTTTCCACAGTACTGTAGTTTTCAATGTATAGGTCTTTGACTTCCTTTATTGGATTGATCGCTAAGTATTTCATTTTTGTTGATGCTTTTGTGAAGAGTGTTTTTCCCTAATTTCTCCCTCAGTGACTTTGTTATAGACTTTGATGCTGTTATCCATGCTACAGATTTTTTTTTTTAATTTTGACTTTGTGTCCTGCTATGCTACTGAATTTGGTTATTAATTCCCAGTCTTTGGGGGGAGTTTTGGGAATCTTCTATGTAGCGTACCATGTCATTGGCATATAATGATAATTTAACTTTTCCTTTTCTATCCTTATTCCTTTTTTCTCTTGTTTAAATGCTTCAGCTAATGTTTCCAGAGTGACAATGGACAGTAGTAATGGTAGTGGATGTCCTTGTCTTGTTCCCGATTTTAGAATGAAAGCTTTAGTTTTTGACCATTTAGTGTGATGTTAGCTGTTGGTTGGTTGTAGATGACTTTCATCACATTGAGATAAAGACCTTCTGTTCCAATTTTCCATAGGGATTTTATCATGAATGGGTGTTGGACTTTGTCAAAAGCTTTTTCTGCATCTATGGAGACAGTTATGCTGTTTCTGTCCTTGGTTGTGTGCATGTGGTGTATTACATTTATTGATTTGCATGTGTTGAAACATCCTTGAATCCCTGGGATGAATCCATAGCCTTGTCATGCTATTTTCTTGTTGTGGTTTTCCTTCTTTCCCTTCTCTTTAATTGTTTGCCTTGCCTAGTGGTTCATTTTATTGGGATTCTTGGAATTGTCCAGAGTCCATAGCTTTGGCAGTTGCCAAGGAATAAAGACAGATTTCCAATAAATGTAACAATATTTTTATCCTCATGGTCACTAAGGAAATAAAAATTACAGCAGGAATCCTAGTGAGAGGCCTTTTTAAAGTTAAGCAAATACCAGATAAGCTCCTTTTTGTTGTTAGAACCCTTTCATTTAGAAACTGCACTCCTAGAAATTATTAAAGATCCTCAAAAAGCTTTTGTTTTCATAGGTTAGTGGTATCGATAGTCATCATATTACAAATTAAAACTACAACTTTTAAAAATATTTGTTTATCAGTTCATTATAAAAGAATATAAAATTCAATCCATAATAAAAAATATATGAAACAACCATTTTTCCAGTAATTTTTCTTTTTTGTTGTTGTGTTTGGTTTGTTTATTTTTTGGAGCCGGGTTGTCCCTATGTAATTCAGGCTGCCCTTGAACTCATAGTGATCCTCCTGCCTCAGCTTCCCAAGTGATGGGATTACAGGCGTGCACCAGGAATAATTTCTCAGGAACTCTCTTTGTTTTGCTCCAAAGTGAAAAAAAGGCCAACATAATGGTATAATTTTACATCTTTGCAAAACTCGTGAATGTCTACCTTAATAGAAGACGGTTTTGTTCTCATATCTGCTTCTGCATCTGGTCTGTTACAATGTGTTGGTTTGGTTAAAGTATGATCAAAAGTACAGTAAATGTTTAAAATCTTTAAAACTTACTATGGGAAAAAACACATTGGCAGTGATAACCCCTTGGAATACTGCCCTTTGGCTTGAACACACTTAACCACATGTGCCCCTTGTTCTTGTTACGCTCTGAAATAGCTCAGGAAGTGCCCTTTCATGAAGTCTTCAGTTGCACTATCACGGCTGTCTCCGTGTCCCGGACTGATTTAAAATGTCTCCCCTTTTGTAGTCATTCTGACTTTGGGAAAGAGACAAAAGACACACAATGCTAGATATGGTAAATTAGGCAGAGAAGGATGTGCTGTAACATTGTTCCAAAACTGCCTTCCTGTTAGATGGCGCTGGGCAGCAGAAGTCACAGGGTTTCCTCAGAAGGACACAGAGGAGGACTTCCAGAACTGCTTTAGAAAGCAGTAGGGATGGGGCCGGGGAGTTAGCTCAGTGGTTTCAGCACCTGTCTTGCAGGCGCAAGGGCCCGGGTTCGATTCCCCGGTACCACATAACAATACTGGGTGTGGAGACTCACCCCAGCAGCAACCAGTACCACATACCACAGTGCCGGGCGTGGTGGCTCACGCCTGTAATCCTAGCACTCGGGAGGCAGAGGCAGGAGGATTGCTGTGATGTGAGTTTGAGGCTGAGCTCAGGGCCAGCCTGAACCACAAAGCAAGACCCTGTCTCAAAAAACCTAAAAAAAAAAAAAAAAAGAAAATAGTAGGGATGTTAGGCTAAGTGCTGGGAGAGGAAGAGAAAGTTGTAACAGTGATTAATGGCAACGTGTCTTATACTGTAATAAATGGTGCTGACTTAAATACTCATTGTATGTACTGGTCACATCTCACACATGAAGAAAATCCAGCCTCACACAGATATGTAGTGGGAGAGAGAAATATTTTAACCCATTTATGCTAAAGAGTGAAATTTTTTAATTTTTGCATGAAATTAACAAATGTTGCCTAGGAAAATTCAGGGAATGAGAGTCTGAAGAGAACACACGCCATTGTCTCTACTGTGACGAGTTTTCCAAAAGTGGATGAAGAGGCGCAGGAGAGCTGGTGGCCCTTTGGAGAAACTGTGGGTAGTTTCTACCACACAACACCCGAACTTGGCAGGTGACACTTTCTTGAGGTTATTTCTCACATGGAATCCAAAACCCTGCCGAGGAACTTGCTATCCTCTCTGCCTGTTAGGGAGTGATTAGGAAAGGATAAATAACATCTGAGCATTGCGAGAAGGTTGTTTGACTTTATAAACACCCTGGAGAGGACGGGGACATCGGTGAGTCCCTGGACCACCCTTTGAGCATCGCTGAGTAATCCTGGAGAGCTCTGGGGGTAGTCGAGGGCAACGGGAGTGGTAGTGGGGAGGCCGCGCCGTAGTTTTGGTTGGAATTGATTTTAATAACCTTTTCAGTTTGCTTAGTTCATTTGTTTGTATGTGCTTTATGATTTTAAAAAATGAACCAGTCTAAGACCATTGTCATAGACTGGTCTCAGAGAGGTCTGAGAAAGAGGTTGATTTTTAGGGAGTTTATTGGGGGAAGCAGATGTGGGAGGCAGTGGGAGAAGCAGCCATGGGCACAGGGACAGGGTGGATTTCAGTCGCCTTTACCACAGCTCCTGCTGGTCCTGCAGGGAGTTCCCCCACTGAGGCTGAGTGACTAGGGCTTTCTACTTCTGCATCAAGCAACTACTGAGCAGGGTTCCTTGGAAATAGGAGCCATGCACGGCCAACAGACCATGTGGAGATATGAGCACCAAGTCTCTCTGCACAGTAATCTTGTCTGTATCCTAGAAGCTGCCATAGAAATCTCCAGATAGGGATAGAGTGGTAGCTCAATAGCAGAGTGCTTGCCTGGCACGCACAAGGCTCCAGGTTCATCCCCAGCACTACGAAAATCTCCTGGCAGCCTGTCCAGCCACACACAGGTCCTCGCCTGCTAGGAAAGAATTGAAGCTAGTCTCTGTCATTGCTGCTCAGGAGACTTCTGCATCTTCCTGGAAGCCCACAAAGAAACAAGACAAGTTCCTGAGGGCCCTCAAGTCCATATCAGCCATGAGAATCTGCACAATGAGAGAAGATGGTTGGTGCCATCTTTCCAACTCCATTTGAAGTATTTACAGATGTTTCTAATTCAAGACCATTTTCTGGGCTAAAGTGTCCCAGGAGTGGACTTCGTGGGTCTCAGTGCTTATACAGGCCCATCTTACCTTTTACTTCACAGGGACGTCTCGAAGTGAGCCAGAAAAATGGCAGAAAATAGATCCCTTTTCTCATCTCACGTTATCCCAGGACGAGGGACCTCAGAGGGAGCCTGTGCTGTCCCCACACTGTCCCCTGTGCACTGCCCTCCCTGTGGAGTCTGAGAAAACGTGGGGTGCGGGGACTTCCATGCGAGGGCTGAACTGCAGCTGTTCTTTCAAGCTCAGGCATGTTTGATGAGTGGCTTCCCTTCCCCTGCCCGTCTCCGGGTGGTGCTGGACACAGAGAAGTGAGCCACCCCAAAGACAAACACCACACACGCGCTAGGCCAGCTCCGCCTGCGTTCCAGGCATGAACTACTGCAGCCGTCTGCACTGTGGTGTGGGCCAGAGTCACTGGTGCTCCTGCAGTGAAGACTTAGTGTGCCAGCTACATTTTTACTTGGCTGTCCATGTTAGAACTCTCGAAAGCTACTCTGGGTCTCCAGTGAGCACCGCCAATCGATTCTGCTTCCAAGCCATCTCTTCCTGTTGCTTCCTCCGTGGCCTATCCTGATGGATTAGTTTCCTTGCTCTGGCCTGGACCAGGCTATCCTGCAGTTGCCATGGTAACCTGTGCACTCCTCTCTCCTGAAAGACCTGAACTGCACCCAGTGACTTCACCGAGGCCTCCACAGCTGGCCCCGGGCTGATGACACACTCTCTCCCCACAGCCCTCCAGGGACTAGGTGAATCGTCTCCTAAGTCCACTGCCCCGAAGCAAAGTCTTGTGGAGGCCACTGGCCCTTTCCCATCCTCTTCACCCTGCTAAGAGAATCTTGGTTTGTTTCTTCCACACTGTGGTCATAGAGAGAAGAATCAGGTTGGCTTCAAAGAGTGACTCTGTCCGGACTTATACCTTAGAACTACTTACATTATTGAAACTACATGCCCAAGGTGTGCATGGGACAAGGTCATGCCAAATCCTCACGCAAAATCTATGGCCTCTAAGGGAAAAGTATCCATTGTTTTATGTGAAATTCAAATTTAATGGGGATTCTAATATTTTTATGCTGCTAAAATGTGCACAACATAAAATTTACCATCTTAGCTATTCTAAAGTGTGCCTTGAGGTAGTAAAATTTTGAATATTGTGAACTATCCACCTACAGAGCAGAGGTGGACGAGCCAGGCTTAGAGCAGAACACTCACTCCAGGCCCTGTCCTAACCCTCTGCTCACACTGCCCTGTGGTGTCCCAGGGATCGAGCCAGGTTGCACTGCAGAAGGGTATCAGGTGCAGCCTTTGCAGGGACAGCGCCATCCTTACAGTCTCCAGCGTGGGGCCAGAGGTGACAGGAGAATGACTACTGTGTCCTCCTGGCTAGCTTCTCTTAGAGTCCTCACAGTCAGGGCAAGCTGAAGGTAGACCAGCCCCCGGGGTGAGAGGACACATCCAGTGTCCCTCCTGACATACTGCTTAGGTTAAAATATGACCCCAGGGGCCGGGGAGTTAGCTCAGTGGTTCCGGCGCCTGTCTTGCAAGCGCAAGGGCCCGGGTTCGATTCCCCGGTAACCACATAACAATACTGGATGTGGAGACCCACACCCAGCAGCAACCAGTACCACATACCACAGTGCCGGGCGTGGTGGCTCACGCCTGTAATCCCAGTACTCAGGAGGCAGAGGCAGGAGGATTGTGATGTGAGTTTGAGGCTGAGCTCAGGGCCAGCCTGAACCACAAAGCGAGACCCTGTCTCAAAAAAAAAAAAAACCTAAAAAAATATGACCCCAGGAGTCAGAGCTTTCAAATAAACATGGTCAAGTACTCAGCTTTTAATGCAATCTACACATAGTATTTAGATTGCAAGTTTCATTCCTGTTTTTATCCTCCTTTAAACTCCTTATGTATAATTGTAGTTTTAGACACAAATGCTAAAGACTTAGCTATTAGGTCTCAAGTCAGACATTCCATGTTTACATTTGGATTCTACTACCTCAAGCTTGTGGCATTATTATGCTTGCTATGCACCTGGCACCTTGTTAAGCATTTTCTGCAAATTATCTTATTTAATTCTCAAATGCAACTTTATGTCTGGCTAGTGCAAATATAGCCATTGTACATGGTAATACCAAAACACAGAGAAGGCAGGCAGTCTGCCCAAGACCACACAGCGAGGAAATCAGCTACTGAGTAGGACCTTTCTTGGGCAGAGTAACTTGAAACCCTTGGGTTTGGCCTTGAGAGATCAGTAGACAGCATCAGCCTAGAGGACAAGACTGGGGTCAAGACACTGGCTTCCTGTGAGCCCATGTTTCTGCTCAACTCGAGTACATATTTATGTCACAAGTTTATCACAGGGAGCACATCGCATGAAGTGCAAGAAATTGATCTGCAAAACTCAAGGCAATCAGAGGACACGAAAAGGTGAGTCCAGTGAGCTGGGCACAGGGCTGGCCCGGGTGCTCTGGGAGAGGCACTGGGGGCTCCGGATAACTTGGCAGCCAGCCCCACCCAGATTCCCAGGGGAGCGATTAGCTAACAGGACTGACAGCTTTGTAAGTTCGTCAATATTTGCAAAAGGGTGGAGATGGTGAGACAAGATTAATGAGCAAGTGGAAGACACGATGGCCTGACTGTGTGTGTGTGTGTGTGTGTGTGTGTGTGTGTGTGTGTGTGCGCGCGCGCGCGTGTGTGTGTCTGAGCCCTGAGAATTCTCAGGAATCCCTACCTCTGCTGGGGTCTGGGGTGCGTCCCCACTCTGCCCTCATCTCCTTGAAGTTCTTACCAGTGTTATTGTTGAAGTTGGGCTGTGTGAGAAAATCTGAGGGGATAATGGAGCGTGTGTATAAGACATGCGACGTAATTGTCCTCACACGTGCTGTCCAGTCCCCATGGTGCTGCACACGTATGAGTCCAACATGCCTGCAAGCGACAGGAGCATGTGACCCATCTGTACCCAAGTGTGCATGCTGACGGCCTGACAGTCCTCGCTGTCAGCCAGAAGTGGTCTTGGGCACAGGAAGATGGCACTGCTTCTATGAGTACCAACGAGAAAGGCAGCCTATCCCTCCTTCTTACCCGAGCTGCCACCCTTGAGAACCAAGCATGTGTGCTGCCAACGATGGCTCAGAAAGAAAGAGAAGGAAGGAAACCCAGCATCTCTTTCTTCCTCGCCTCCTGCTGCTCAGCACCCTGAAGGTGGAGCGCGCTGGTAGAGGAAGTGTGAGAGTCGAAGGGCTGAGTTGTGTGGCACTTACGCTACTCTGGTAAGGGCGACATCACTGCATGTGCACCAGCTACAACATCCGAGCTGTGTCTCTGGCTCCGCTCGTGAGTCCGTAGCATTTCAAGCCAGCACAGCATGGCATGAAGATGAACAGCATGGTTCACATGAATAATTTAAATTTGTAGGTTTTCTTCATTAGAATGAATAGCGAAGTAGGCAGGGAGAACATGGGGGAAAAGTGCTGTTGATGTCTTTAACGGTGCTTTGCCTACCTTTGGAACAAGGGTTCATCATCTCCGTTTTGCACATTGTGCCGCCAGCCCGTCTTCCAGCGGTGGACCCCGCCTGTGACTCCCGGATGCCAAATCTGCCAGATCTCTGCCTGAATGATCATTTTTAATTGCCTAAGTCATTCATACCCCTAAGCCTCATATTCTTCTATAAGATGGATACAAAAAAGATGAACATAATTCCAGTGGACCCAAATGAGATGGGTAGACACCAAAGTCTTTGCAGAGTCAAGTGTCATCTAAACAGGACTTCCGGTCCTGGGAGTTCAAGACCTAACAAGTTCAATCAGGCAGTAGCTATGAAGGCGACTCTGAGGCACACAGCGTCAACTTGTCCTGCAGTGAGTGGGGAATTCAGAAGCAGATGTGAGGGACACCGGAGCGCAAGGTCACACGGCCACCACGCAGCTGGTCCACCCGGATCAAACTTGGAGCAACTTTGGAATGAGCCTAGGGCCTCAGCCCATCAGCGGGCACAGTGAATGGAGGTGGCAGCTGCTTAATAATCAGGCTTGGCACATTCCAGCTTTAAATGGTCAGCTTGGAGCTGCAGGTGCATTTACAGCCCTCATTATGGAGCACCTGATCATGAATCCAGCCCGCGCTTAAATAGCATTTTCATTCCCTCATGTTGCTTCCTGTGAGAGGCCTTCTCTGCTCCCTTTCCTTTCCCAGCTCCCTGGGCTCTGCTTGTGTACCTGGTGGCTCTGTCTGGGTGGTGGGACAGGGTGGCGAGCCGGTGCCCTCGCCCGCTCACTTCTCCACTCCCAGGTCTGTTTACAGCCACGCTCCCCACGAGTTCCTGATTAGCACCTGGCCGAGCAGATGTCTGAACAAAGTCACACAAATCACTTGCTCACATTCCACTCGAGTGTGTCCCCCGAGGGCCGAGTCAGGTGACTTCTGTTGCCCTTTGCAAGGACTGTGGGGAGCTCACAGCATCCTGCTCTTAGACGGCAAGAAGTCTTCGGAACCAGACTGTAAATCGTGCTCACATTTCGTTTTGACCCTGTGTCCTGTATGTGCCTCTCCCCTCGCCTCTCATCTTCTTTCATCATCTTTCACCTTATTCTTTCCTATTGTTCTGTCTCTTTGTTGGGTGCTTTAATACACACTCTGCTGGAATTAAGTAGACGACATGGTCTTGGGTTTCCGGCCTGCAGAATACAAGAATGTCCCTTGAAGGTCAGCTTCTATCATGGGAGCAATAAGCCGCCCAACGTCACCCCTCTGCGGGGTCCAGAGCCCTTGGGAGTTGGGGTTGCAGGGCTAGGCAATGCGGATGCTGAGATGTTACCTCGAGTCAGGTGCCAAGGTCCGGGGAGACAATGGCTGGCGTCAACGAGGGCGGGGGGCAGGACTGCAGAACCTCATGGAACATGTGTTCCTGCTCTGACCGTGACCCCTGGCTGCTGGGGAAGGCCTGGCTGGAGAGGGGCGGGGGCAGGATGCGCGGGGTGCCAGGGGGGCATTAATGCAGGAGAAGGCAGGTGCTGAATTTTTATTGGCGAGGCCAGGGCAGCCCAAATGCAGGGAGGGAGCTGTTTCTATAAGAGCAGCAGGGTCGAGGGTTCCACCCAGGCTCATGTTTGCCCTGTTCTGTGTATTTAGCAGCCGGCTCCGGACAAGGAAGCAAAGGGCCAGGAGCTGGGCTCCGTGGATAACCTGGTACTGGGCAGCTCCAGCTGGAGACACAGGACCCTGAGCAGCTCCAGGCGACAGACACCAGGAGGTTGAAGATACTCCCGCCAGGGGTTCAACAGGTAATGGCTGTGGGGCCGCAAAGCCTGGCTCTGGGCCCTGTCGTTCATGGTGGGTGGTGGAGTGCAGAGGCTCGGCCACCTGCTCCTGTGTGCCTGGGATTCACCATCTGTGAAAGGGATGCAGGGATAACTCTTTGGAAAGCTTTTAGCTTCACCATGGCTCAGTGAGACCGTGGGCAGCACTGGGTACAGAGCAGCGAAATGGCTCCTGTGTGCACTGAGCCACGGGGTGTCCTCTCAGGTGTCGGCACGGAGAGGAGTCAGAAGGTGAAGGCAACAGTGGGTCTCCGGCCAGGACACCCACAGGTGAGCAGACTTGGTGTTTGCACTGGGGAAGAGGACTCCCTGGGCACCTCTGTGAGTCTCTCTATGCCCAAGATCGCCCTGTGAGGCGGGTGCGGGATCGAAACCCAGTGCTCCGGAGGGTACTTTCCTCACTCTCGGAGCACTCTCCTGCTCACAGAGCTGGGATGAAAGGGTAGGTGCTGGAACTGCACCCGGGCCCGTCCAGCCGCGCCGCTGGCTGGCTGGGAGCCTTGGGCAGCGCCCTTCAGCCCTTGCAGCCTCAGTTTGCTCTGCTGCAAAGTGGGCACAGTAACAGTGCCTAAATCAGGGGATGGCGAGAACTACTGCCATCCCCACCGGCCTCTAGTACCTCCAGCTATCATTCTGCATCTTGTGTTTTACAATTTGGAAAACGTAGCTGAGCTGGCAAGGGGAGCAGAACAGGTGTCATGATCTTGAGTAAAGGGGATTGGGATGAGGAACCTGTTGGGGGACAAGAGGGAGTCGCGAAGCTGAAAGGACCCCAAAAGGCTTAGTCGTCAGCAGCGACCTGAAGACAGAAAGGAAAAACTCAAAACTAAAGTCAAGAGGCCCAGAGTCAAAAAAGGTCTCAATGCATTTGTAGAAACAAGATCAGCAACAGCACTAATTTCAATTTTTAAAACTCATATGGAGACAATCAGTCTAGACGACTGAGGCCCTTGCTACCCGGCATGCACCGCGCCCAAGGCAGCGCCCCTGGGCCTGGCCCTGCAGTAACTGGGTGGCATCGAGCCGTGGTTTTCCACTGAAATAAAAGACAACGAACACTTGTTTCAGCTCACAGGGAAGGGACGAAACCAATGTCCCGAACCAGGGATTCTTTTTTCTGGAGTTCTGAAACTCTCGGAGTGTTTTCTTTTAGGGAAAGGGCCTGTGCATGGGACAAGCAAGGAGTCACTGAGGCCTGGCCCCCCCAGGCTGGCATGGTGCCTAGAGCCACTCAGGGAGAGGGCTGGACTGGACGGCTGTGGGAGCCAGCTGCCCTGATGTCCAGCTGTCCCACGAATGCTGGGCATTGGCTGCAATGGCAGCCTCCACCTCAGCCCAGCGCCGCACTACACAGCGCCTAAGAGTTGTTCTCCCGCAGGTTCATGTGTTTGATTGGTTTGGTGCTTTGGTTCGATTCGTTGTGGTACCGGGGGTTGAGCTTAGGACCTCTGTGCTGAACTAAGTCCTGGCCCTTTTTTAGAGTGCGTCTTGCTAAGACCAGAGTGTTTAGAGCCCCAGCTCCGACTCTCGTGGGCTTTCTAACACACATTTTCCTGTGCAGCTTGCTCCCTCGCGGAGCTCTCCAAGTGAGGCAAAGGGTTTAGGGGAGCTCAGTCTCCACATCTGTGGAATGAGGTCACCACAGACTCTGGAAGGGAAAAGGAGACGATGAATGAAGGAAAGAGATGGTAGCTCCTGGAGACAAACTCGAGGCAGGCTCTCATCTGCCTGACCCTCCGAGCGATGCTCCTGAGCCCTCCCCGGTACACAGTAAGCCTGGCTGATGTGAATTACCCGCTCTCAAGATGTTTTGTGCAATACACAGAGTAATGTAGTGAGTTCTGTTTTCCCTGATCATCTACCATGCACGCCCCACAGTTACGTGGTCCATAGCAATACACCCATCGCAAGCATTCTTAAAGCACCTGGCTGGACTGTGTCCATCAGCCCTGCCCCTGGGCTCCAGGCAGCCACCCCAAGCTCAGGGAAGGGATTAGAACAAAGGTTGCATATGTCTCCGGTGACAATCCATTTAGGGAGCCGTCAGAGCCACTGTCCTGGGCTTGCTAAGAGCTGCCTTGTTCCCGGTGCTGGATCTGCTGGGTGTGCCAGGCTGGCCATGGCGGCGTCACCTTCCGATGGGCGGGGTGGCGACCCACGGCTCCCTGAATTCCACTGCATTGATCAAAGGTGTGGCCTGTTTACTCAGTGACTAATTCTGCCACCGTCCACCCTACGGGGACCTCCCCTTCCACTCCACAGGCACAGAGCTGCCTGCTGGCCAGGAACTTTCAGAAAGTCACCCCAGGTCTGCTGGAATGGTGTCCGGTGCTCTGCCCACTCTGGGAGGACAACGCGCTGTTACTGTCACCAGAGCAAGAGGCAGAGGCACCACTCATGGGAGTCAAAGAGCACTTCCCGGACAGCACGCAGAGTGGCAGATTCACTGAGACTTCAGAACGCAGAGCTAGTGAGATCACAGCATCGCCAAGGGAAGGAAACACTCTTTGTAATAACTAACCCTGCCCTCCTGACTCCTGCCAGACCATGTTACATGCTCACGGCGACCCTCAGTGGCCACACACCCTCACTTTAGATCACATTGTGCTCCTTGATTAATTATAATTTTCATTTGTGGAGCTGGGAGTCTAACTCAGTGGGGAGAGCACTTGCCTAAAATGCATAAGGCCTTTAGTTTGATGCCCCGTGGGGAAAAATCATGTTACAAAACAGATATGCTATAAATATTTATTTTTATTCTACCCCTTCTTAACATGGAAGTAATAAAACTATAGCAAATTTTACATGATCGGAAGTCCAAAAGTAGTAAGTTAAAAATCTAGACACTGGGCTGGGAATGTAGCTCAAGCGCACCAGGCCTGCCTCACAAGTGCAAGGACCTGAGTTCGATCCCAGTACTGAAAAAAAATTTTGGACACTAATCTCATTAGTGAGGGGCCCACCCCTTCCAATCTCATCTCACCTTGATTGATTCCTTACTGGCCCAACCTCCAAATACAGTCACTTTGAGGGTCAAGGCTGCACCGTAAGGGTTTGAAGGCCTGTGGCACCATCTTAGTTTGGACCTTAAGCTCCCTGGACACTGGTTCTATATCTGAAGGCACAGATGGAAACAATAAGAGCAGTGCTCCTGGGTTGTGATCAGGACACGGCAAATTAACACTGGAAAGAAAGCATGGAGTGAGGCCTGGCACAGAGCAGCCACTAGAGAGATACTAGGAGGCATGTAAGTGTCTGCATCTGGGGCTCTGATGGTGGGTTCAGCACACTGAGGCCTGGCAGACACTGTTCAAAAATGTAGGCTTTGGGTTGACAAGACTGTTTTAAAATACAGTCTCTTGTCTTCCCATAAAAAATACAGTGTAACATCCATTTCCACAACAGGCACAATATATGCAGTATTATCAGTAATCTAGAAGTGATTTAAAGAGCGCAGAAGGATGTGTGTAGAATTTATGCAAATGCCACTGTGCCATTTCATATGAGGACCGTGAGCCTTCCCCAATGCTTATATCCACAGGGGGCCTGAAACCACCTTCCTACCCACTACCGTGTGCCAAGAACAGCTGTACTCAAGTACAGCACATCTCACTTGCACTTACAGTAACAGCTGGTCTCTACTCACCAGCTGCTGGGCATCTGCGGTGGCCTGAGCACGCTTTGTCACCCCTGCCAGCCCAGTGATGGTGATGCACTGAGATCAACCTCGCCTTTGCGGATAAGGAGCCGCAGCTTCTGTGCAGACAGCAGGCTGGAGTCCAGGCAGGTCCCCTGTGCCACTGCTCGGCTCTGCTTTCCTATCCAGCTCTTCAGAAGGGCAGAGCCCAAGGGGCCATTGGACCACACCTATGAGGACAGAAATAAATCCAGTCCCTTGAGCAGGTCCCTCAAACTCAACCCGAGGGACGGGTCAGTGTGTGTTATGCAGACAGCCCAGTGGGCTATCTTGGGCCATATGGGATGTTAGCAACATCTCCAGCTTCTACTCACTGGACAGTAACAGTATTCCCCCCAACTGTAAGGTGTGATGATCAAAAGTCACGGGGCAGCTGAGCATGTCCAAATGTCCCCTGGGGCCTGAATCGCCCCCGGTTCAAGAAAATTGTCCTGAAGTTACTGAGAGAAAGAAATAGAGTAGCACATTTCTAAACAGAAAAAGTTTAGGGTAACAGTGTAACTCACTGAGGAACAGTCCTGGAAATATATAGTCCTGGAAACTTGATGCCAAAGGTGTAACTCCAGAATGTACAAGCATATACGGAATCATTATATATGGAATCCGACCCTTGTGTGTGGGTGTCTAACACTTATCTGACAAGCAGCTCGGTGCCTGGCACACACCTGACTCATTCAACCCTCCCACAATACCATGACTCTGTGAGGGCACGGGCCAGTCCCAGAAGCTGTCAGTGTCACTGTTTTCCATCAAAAAAGCAAGAAAATAAGATCACCTTACTGGATAGCTCCTGGGAGGACTAGGAGAAGTCCTGATAATCAGAATTGTAGGAAGTAAAATATATCGAGGCACACTTTGATAGCTATCACCACCCTGAATACTGTCATTTCTAACATTTTCCACAGGAAGGTTAGAGGAGCCAAACGTCCTTCCCAAGCTCAGAACTTGTTAGACTTTGCAGATGCCTGTCTGTCTGACTCGGGGACACATTCAGAGCTTTGAGAAGGGCACTTGACTCTTACCTACTCCCCCTTCCACCTCCAAAGCAGTGGTGGTCAACCACAAGGAAATTGACACCTGAGCC
>PVIR01017937.1:0-34179 GCA_004026965.1 Petromus typicus
ATATCCATTTGACTGTGAATGACTCAGTCTTATCATTTTTTATGGCAAAGTAATACTCCATTCTATATAACATTAAAGAGGATGTGCATAGGTCATAGTGCAGATACTGTCCCATTTAATACAAAGAATGTGAGCACCCTCAGACTTTGGTCAAAATGTACCTGAACATTACATTTTCATAGCACGTGCCAGGGTCCTCTCCATAGAACTTGCACCCCTTTAAATAATCCATAACCATATATGAAAGTACCTGTCACCTAAGTATAAAGTTTGTAGGAATTAGTTCATGTAATTAATAACATTTTAAACAGAAAAGGATACAAATTATTAAAGGTTCTCTTAAAAGTTTGGCTAATTCTAATTATATAAAAGGTAAAAAGACAATGACATCAAAATAAGTTACATTCATGCTGATAAATGTGAAAATATAGAGTATTTGAGGATTTTTAATATCATTACTGTTACTGTCCAAAGGTATTGAGCCTAGGTAGTGAACTTTTGTTTTTGTTTAACCAGGGATCGAATTTAGGACCTTGCTTGCACTTGCAAGGCAGGTACCAGACTGAACTAAATCACAGGCCAAAATAGTGCATTTTTTAAAAACAAATTATATTAAAAGCAAACTGATACTACACAATAATACAATATTTCAGTTTCACTTATAAACACAAAAGACAAAAATCTTGATCAAATATTGTCAAGTAATCAATAATAGTAAAATATTAATAGTCTATAATTCAGTACAATTTATTTGTGGGATGAGAAATGGCTTAATGACAAAACTTTAGAGCATGTTCATGGATGTTAAAAATATTTATGAAAATGTTTAGCAGAACAGTCTTAGAAACCTGCCTCTTTATGTGGATTAACACTATCTACCTTAAGCCAAGTGTATTTATGATGAAACTAGTTTCAATGAAGGAAGCAAGGTAGAAGTTTGTACTATTCTCTGTATTTGTGTAATTGTTCAGGAGGTCTCAAGGAATTCAATAAAGTAAGAAATGAGAGATTTAACTCTTTTGAAAAAGTAAAAGTATTTCTAAGATGTAAAACTTTTAATTAACTGAAAATCTGTTTGAATTAATCGTCTTCAATGATGTGTGACGTTTATACATCCATATTTGTAGTCCATGTGATTGTGTGCAGGTTTTTTCAGATGAGACCTGTGTTTCTCAGGAGTCCAGTGTGCAAGTGTATTTGTTTGCTTTAGGATTTCTAGACAGTGGCAACCAGATCATGAAAGCAGTAGCAGCCCTCCTCCCCTCACCATCCCCGAGACTCTGGAATTGGTCTGTAAAGTCCAAACTGCTAAACGTACTCAAAGAATGAAGTCTAAATGGACACCAATGCTCATGACATTACCAATGACATAGTTGTTTATTTGTTATGCTCTACCAGGATCCTTCTTCCCCTGTCACCCGACACTGATCCGTCAGTGATCTGACCTTTTCTACAACAATCTAGTATTGTGCATTCAAATAGCCTGTTTGTTCTTGTTGATTCATGCTTTTTTTTACATGAAGAGACATTTCTACGCCACATGATTGTCCTTTGTCAGACCCTTTGTGGCACAGCATGTCGTCTGTTAGAGCCTCGGCACAGCCCCGCTGGCCCATCCATGCGGATGCTTGTACTTCTGTACCCGTGGTCCCCGCGCCTGTGGTCCCCTGCGCCTATCTTATATGGCAGTTGAACATGCATTTCCTTTTTCAGCACCTGTTATTTTCATTCATTTCTTAAAATTAGTGTAAACAAAATGCAAATGTATGGTCTTTTTCAAAGAAAAGGCTTTTCTGAATCAGAGTACATTGAAAAATGTGCAAAAGTCAGAATATATTTCTAGCAGGCTAAGAATTCCAGCATCAATACTGCAGCGGATTTGTATTCAGGATGGCAGTTCTGGAGCGGACAAACTGTCCTGCCGCTCAGGGACTGAAGCCAGGCCCTCACACATGTTACCTAAGCTCCAAGGCGAAGCTACATCCCAGCCCCTGGATTGCTTCCTACAGGAATCTTTAAAGTAACCCGATTCTCTAAGAAAAACTGCTTGATTAAAATTGGATCTGTCTATCCTAACTGAAACTAAAATACTGAAGGTCATATAAATGATCTTCAGCTTGATAAAGTATTCAGTATTAAATTAAAAAGAGATGCAGAATATAATTTGTTTCAAATACATATATTATGTATGCAAACAGAAGAAAGGTAAAGTCAACAATACATTGATATTTGTCGAGGTTCATAGGCAGGTCACTTCTCATTCTTCTAAATTTTTCTTTACTCGTACTTTCTATTTAATCTTTAACATATATAAAGTCATATATTTAACTATTATTAATACCACGATGAGAAAATTCTTTCACACCAGTGATTTTTTTTTTTTTTTCAGAAAGACCTTTAATCCTTGCTCTTCCCTGTGGCAGGTATGGGATGGCACCAGGACACCCTTTCCATCTTGGAGAGTCCCAGTAGAAGACCAGGTTCTGGAAGGTGACTTAAATCACCTCTGTCGGGTGCAGCATCTTACAGTAGACATTCTGGTCTATGATAATCACGTTCAAGTGGCGAAATCCCTGAAGGTGATGTTGAGTAGCACAAATCTTAACTATTTTATGTTTATATATATTTATATATATACTGTTTTATGTATTTTACAAAAGTTAAATATATATATATGTATATATATTATAACTGCTGATCATATGTTTTAGTGATAAATGATTGCATTCTTAAGTTATTTGAAATCTAGAAATTCACTTCAAATATTTTTCTGGAGTTATTAAATTATAAAATGTGTGTTCAAGCAGATTATTGCAAGAAACAATGAAAGGGACATTTTTTAAAGAACAGAGTTATCTTTCTGCATATTTTAAATTTATACACACTTTTACTATGAAATTAGTAAAACACTGTGTCATGTGAGAAACACTGCTTTACAATGGCAAAGAATATATTAACTTGTTAATTTAAACTATTTTAGTTTGATGGACTATATGGTAACTGTACTGTTGAAATTATTAAATTGGCTGTCCTTATAAATTAGAGGAATGTGTGTACTTACAGTTTATGGAATTTGCTTACAGTTTTTGAAAACTTGATTAGAAAATTTTTTAAGTCAAAGTGCACAGCTTAGATGTGGTAGTACTTACTGAATTAGGGACAGATTGGAGGGCTTTTTTTTTTTTCCCGCCTTTTACTGGAAAGCATCCGTTGTAGAAAATAATGATATTATAAATACCATTATTTAGAATAAATCATAACATTTGCTAGCACATCGTTGTGTGGATTAGGTACTTTCCTACAGAAAAGCCCTGGCATCAGCTCATTTTATAAATGAGAAAGTGAAGCATTCGGAGGTGGGGTGAATTGTTCCCAGATTCCACCACTATTGGGTGATGCCAGCGATAAATATGCAGTGCCTCTTTCTAGAGCTAATTCTTTCCACAGGAAAGAATCTTTACTACAAATATCTTTCAGCAACTTAGTTAAGAAGAAATAGTAGGTAGTTAAAAGAAAATAATACAGATCTTCATTTTGGTGCCCAAATTTATTTTGTAAAACAGATGCTCATGAAGAAGATTATATTTCTACCCTACATTCTAAGTCCACACAGTTCAGTAAATTAGGTTAAAGCCAGGAAACAAGAAGATAACAACTACACGTTAGTGTCTTTTACAAACGTGTATGCGTGTATAGATGTGTGCACGTGACATATCAGGAAAAATTTTTCAAGATATGCTTTCAGTATTTTTCTGCTTTTGCATTATTAGTTGATTTGAAAAGGAAAAAAATAAGGTTTTTTTTGATTTGAAAAGGAAAAGATAAGTTTATTTTTTCACAAAGAGTTCTTTTTAAAAATGTTTTATAACTTACAATTATCTCATTTTCACATTCTGCATCATCTACTTTGACCTTTTTTGATCTTTTTTGTTCTGTTTTCATGGGTCTTCTGTTTCCCTACTTGCACTGTTCTGCTGGTCCACATAATGAAAAAAACATAATATAACACTTTTCCATATAAGTAACTGTGAAATGATACCTGGTACTGAAAGTCAATCAATGAGCCCTGTGAATTCTAGGGTGTTGTTTATTGTCTGTCCACTAGAGGGTGTTACAAGCATTCACATTTAAAGCTTATGGTTTCTTTCTAAAGACAGCAGTATGTTATGTACTTACAGTATAATATAAAACAAAATAATTTTCTGCACAGCACTTCTCTGAGTCATTTTTTGAGATATAACTTAAACTGTTAAGTAATGTATGTGTATCACATTTCTAACAGCCTGTATAACATTAACAATAGGGAATCCGTTACATGACATTGATACAAATGAATTTGTGTCAAGACAAATATTCAAGACATATTTAAATTTGCATTCTAATATCAGACTATTTGGGCTGATTCAAAATGTGCTGCAAAGGAGCAGGGAAATTGTTTTTTAATAAAGGAGATAATGCAATTACACAGTAAAATATAATCAATTTCTATTTAGCAACTCATTTTAAAGCTTAAATAACTTCCAATTCTTCTCTAAATCTTAATTCTTAAGTATGATTTTTATGTTATTCTCAAAACATTTACATATGCCAATGCAAACTGTCATTTCAAACCTCCTAGGTGGATGTTAAAGTCATAGTTTTATTAGTTCTTGTTCTCATACTGATAGTTTTGAAAATACTTATGAAGCATACATGGTGTGATCAAACAATATAGTGAATGTTTAAATTTTTAAAAATATATTATAACACCACATGCATCACCATTGATCCTTCTCAAAATATTCTCCTTGCTCCAAACATGTTGAGCCTGTCATTTTCGGCACGTTGTCTTCTCAGTGTATTTTTTTTTAGGTTTTTGGAGACAGGGTCTCACTTTTTTGTGGTTCAGGCTGTCCCTGAGCTCAGCCTCAAACTCACATCACAATCCTCCTGCCTCTGCCTCCCGAGTGCTGGGATGACAGGCGTGAGCCACCACGCCCGGCACTGTGGTATGTGGTACTGGTTGCTGCTGGGTGTGGGTCTCCACACCCAGTATTGTTATGTGGTTACCGGGAATCGAACCCGGGTCCTTACGCTTGCGAGACAGGCGCCAGAACCACTGAGCTAACTCCCCGGCCCCTCAGTGTATTTTTTGATCACCCTCTATACATAGTCATGATTAGTGTTTTGTCCTTCAGTGATCTGTCAGCTGTAGTTTGGCTGTTTTGAGTTGTGGACAGGAAGCTAAAGATACTAAAGTGAAAGAGGCATATCATGATTGTTCCTGTAGGCATAATGCCTCCTAGTAGCCAAACATGCTTTGCTTTTGGGTGTGTGTTTCTTTGCTTTGAAATTGATATTTTAGTAAATGTTTTAAATTACATTTTTCTAATGTTTATTATCATTCTTTCATTTGTATTTTTGGAGTTTTATTGCATTACTGGCAAGACAAAACAATAATTTCTTTTTGTAATAGAACATCGGGCATACTTCAGAAAATGCGTAAGTTGTTTTAAAAATGCATTGCTGAAGGAATTTCTCCAGAAGGAATTTCTGATTACAACAATCTGTAACCTTTATTGCCTATTTATGCAAATGAATTTTATCCTTGCCTTTACCTTTTTACAATAACAGTAGAGAAGATAATGTAATAAACACCTACATGCACCATTTAAACTTACTCTAAATGTCTGCCATGTTTATGTCACATACTTTTAAGATAAAACTCTCCATCTTGAGCCTTCTTTGCGTCAGTGCTTGACCTTCCTTTAGCGCTTCTCAGGCCCTCAGTGAACTTGTGAGGATAAGCTCCTGGGGTTGTGGGCGGCACCGCAGGGGGGCAGGGCCCTCACTTCTGTCTGTCCACTGGACTTGGCTGTTCTTTGTGGTGTCCCTTTTAGATTAGCTTTGCAAATTCCAGGAAAGACACTAGGACACATGATGGAAATGGAACTGAATTTAAAATTAGGGTGTTTATTACATCAAATCCCATTGTCTATAAGTGTATTATAGTCTCTCTGTATATTTTTAGGCTTTGGCTTTAAGGCCCTTGTAGATTTTAGTGTGTGTGTGTATATATATATATACGTATATGTATATACGTATATATATATATATATAGATATATATCTATATATATATATAGACATATATCTATATATATATATAGATATATATCTATATATACGTATATATATACGTATATATTCATATATACACACATATATTTGTGTGTGTGTGTATTCATGTGTATATAAAACTAATCACTCCAAAAAGAGTGATTGAAAGTAGAAATCTTTATATTTTCTACCAGTCTCTCACTTTGGAGACTATGCAAAAAATAAGTATTATCTTCTCTCATGTTTTCGTTCTGTGTTTCCTCTGTAAGCAGAGGTGTAAGATCGATTTGCTACTCATCTTTTTTGTTGTTGTAGTATTCCCTCTTATATAGCTTTTCTGTTACATAAGATTTTATTCACATCCTGAAGTTGTAGGATAAAAAAAAGTAACTTCTCAGTCATCGAGGAGTCTGCAGTGCTATTGTGCAAATCAATCAAACATCCCAGTTTGTAAGACCTTGTGTGTGTCAATCTTTATAAAAGTAAATATAAAGTTGCTTCTTTAGGTAGAAGTCAGTATATTTTAGTAGTATTTCCACATCTCTTACTTGAAATTTTCATTGAAAGAAATACCAAATTCTCTATAATGAGCACTGCTTTTAGACAGTTTTGCAAAACATTTCTGGTTGACTGTAGAATATCAACTTCAAACCAAGTGTGCTGGCTCATGCCTGCGACCTCAGCACGGAGGGAGACTGAGACAGGAGACTGCAAGTTCTGTTCCTGCATGGACAACTTGGAAAAACCCTTTCTCATAAGCGAACAGTAAAATAGAATAGGCTGGAAGGAATGTAGCTCACTGGTAGAGCAACATTGGGTTCAATCCTAATACTGAAAAAATAAAAAGTTCAATTCAGAACCTGGTTAATTCTGTATTTGAGTGTAGAGTGTTGTTTCTTTGCTGCCCTTTATCATGTTGCTAAATCTCCAGTTGAGTCTTTTTTCAGTGTTTATTTCTCCTTTAGCATTTGTTAATAGTACATGTCAATTCCATTGCACTTGGGGAATTGGCTCATGTATGTAACACACCTTAATTCTTTTTCATCCCATTGCCCTCTTTTTTCTCTTCTTCCTTCCATATCTTGATATCTTTGCCTTTTGCAAAAAATATTTCTCCCTATTTCCTACTCTCTGTTTTTTATTTTGCTCTTTTATTTTGGGTTTCTCATAGAAGAGAAATCATGTAATGTGTAAGTGTCTGAGTCTGACTTACTGACTTATTCACATTATGGTCTGGAGGTGCAGCCTTTTTCCTACAGGTGACTCAAGTTTATCCTACTTTTTGAAAATCAAGTTTATCAGTGCATTTCAAGGTTGTTTTTTTCTAAATAATGAATAATGTGTTTTCAGATTGGAAGCTTCCTTAGAATCTACAGCCTCCATAGCAAACTACAGTCAGTGACTTCTGACAGACAGACGCCATTAAGTCTAGAGTTTCATCTCCACGGAGGGACCAGTTACGGGCGGGGAATCACAATCCTGCCAGAAAGTAACTCTGATGTGGATCAGCTGAAAAAGTAAGCGTTTTGTGCACCTAATGAGTAAATCTGCAGAAAGTGTTCATTAAGGAAATTTCTAAGACCACATTGTTTCTGGAGGTCTCCAATAGGTTTCTTATGTGATCATCACAGCTTACTGGGCCGTTCTCCAGTATTTTTTAACACATAAACCTGATGAAACAAATCAAGTTATTGTAGGTTCAGGCCATTAATTAGCAGCAGAGTCAGCATTATACTCTTAAGTTTTCAATGGTTGAAATCATTTACATTCATACTCTCCTGTAATTTGTCACAATAAATACAGCAGCACACAGTGGTAATTAGATTGTAGGCAGAGTTTGGAAAACTTGATGATCCTCTCGACTTCTAAACAATCCTCAATCCCACCATGAAAAAAGTGTGTATTGTTTTTTAAGGGCCCTGATTAAACAGATAATAATAGAAGTGTTTTAAGATGTCACTTTTATAAAACATGATGTAAGCATTCAGATGTGCCTGGAAAGGTGAGTATCTTAAATCTTGACCTGTGTGTGGTGGCGCCTGGACAACATAGCGAGTTTAAGGCCAGCCTGAACTACATAGCAAGATCCTATCCCCTCTATATGAAATGTGTGTATGCAGATGAAATAAATAATCTTCCACAAATTGGAATGAAATAATCAAAGAAGCTTCATTTTACTGATTTCTTGTCATTTTTACTGACATTGCAATATGTAACCACTTAATACTTCGTTTCTGTTATCTACAGTGAGATTGTTCTGACCTAGAATTTCACCCATAAAAATCCCAGCTCATTGTTGTTTGCAGTATTTTCTTGCTTCGATTTTCTACTCATATCTTTTTAACTGGAAGCTTCTAACTTGAGAATTTTGGAATCTTCATGTAATCTGATAAAAGCTACAGGCTATATGCTGTAGAATATAGAGAATTTTATAAACAATTCCAGTGAGCTCCCGAATTTAGTGGGTACTTCGTGTACTAACTTGGTGTGAGGGATTGTATTTTTTTTCCTTTAGAGCTTTGGAATCTGCAGATTTGACAGCTGCTCAGCCCTCAGACGGCCTCTGTCTGTTAGACCAGGAGGACAGCTTCTTCTCTCTTTCAAGTAAGGACAGCTTTTCTTATTGATGAAGTAGTTCCTGCTAAATAAAATGACTTTGTCTTCTTCTATCTCACTATTTTAATTCAAATCTTTATGTTGTAAAGAAACACTTAACTTCTATTTTATGCAAAGGTAAAGATGGTGCCTCTCTAAATTTATAATTTCAAGTTAGAGTAGTAGTGTTACTTGACTTACAGTTATACACAATTCATGTGTAATCATAAATATGTATTGACCTCCTAGGTAACTATTTTACTAGACAACCTCAAAGAGAAAGCAAGAATGTTTGTGCTATCTTTTTAAAACATTTGTTTCGCAGCTGAGGACACATAATTTCAAATTATTGAGTTAATAACTAATTATAAGGTATTAACAAACAATGGAATATATATTTGCCCATACTATTTTGGTTATGATTATATTGAGAGTATAGATTAATTTTGGGAAAATATCTTAACAGTGTTGGGCCTTCTTAGTTACGAAGATATCATATCTCAGCATTTATTTATCTGGTTTCTTTGAGCAGTGTGTTATTATTTTATTTCCAGTGCTGCATTGAATTTGTAGTGGACTTTAAGAACAATGTAAGATTTTTTTCTTCCTTCCTCCAGGCTCTGGATCGGTATCACTGTATGAAGTAGAAAGATGTCAACAACTGTCAGCTACAGGTAAGATCACATACTGCTTTTGAGAAAATGCAGGGCAGTAAGGAGCTTGTTAAAGTTTGTCTTTTGCTATTACCGGTTAATCTCATTTTACTTAAAGTGATAGGAGTTATCCATAAGAGCAACAGTATGTCTGTGTGTAGTTAGTATTTCCCTGCCTTGTCCCTATATTGGCCTCAGTGAAACCCGTACAGATACATGTCTCTACACTGAATTCTTACTCTTAGGTTGTGTGTCTCCGAAGATAACATTGTACTATTTTACAGTACATTGAGACTCATCTTTAGTTTGTGAATATAAAATGTACTCTGTGATATTATATGTAACCAACTCAAACTGCATTGAACAGTGTACACATGAAAGAGTGCCTTCCAGTATATCTCGGAACTTTAATCAGTGATTGTTACTTCATTATTTTCAGAAAAAATATTTTTAAGCACAAGTTAAATTATAATACTGATATACCAGTATGAGGGTTTTGTTGAGCAAAAGATTCTGCAGCCATGATAGTAATTATTTGTGAATCAGTGAATCCTAACCTGATGGTATCCTAAATATTTGGTGAGAAAAGGACATTTGCATTTTCCCAGGTACTTCCTTACTCATTACAAAAGGGGAAGTAGAAAGCTTGTAGTAGAAACCTGGTATGTTGTAATTCCACCACTCTACAAACTGAGGCAGGAGGATGGTGAGTTTGAGCCCAGTCTGAGCAACTTAGAAAATTCGTAAAATCCTGCCTCAAAATAAAAAAAGGAGATGTGGAGATGTCATTCTGTGAAGGCCCCGGCTCACTCCTCAGTACCAGGGGGAAGCGTTCATAGAGGGAAAGCCACTGGACACTACCACATCCTACCAGACAGGCTGCACCCCCGTCAGGGGAAGCACAGATAGCATGTGCTTCCGAAACACTCAGTGTGTCTGGTTAGTCCTTCTGCAAAAAGAGATGGCTTCACTCCTAGCATGAGGATGAGAAAGGCACACCCGGATTGATGTTTATTCAGTAAACTAAATGTTCTGCACTTGTCTAGTCAGTGTCACAAAAAAACAAAGCAAGAAGGGCCGGGGAGCTAGCTCAGTGGTTCCGGCGCCTGTCTTGCAAGCACAAGGGCCGGGGGTTCAATTCCCCGGTAACCACATAACAATACTGGGTGTGGAGACCCACACCCAGCAGCAACCAGTACCACATACCACAGTGCCGGGCGTGGTGGCTCACGCCTGTAATTGAGGCAGGAGAATTGTGATGTGAGTTTGAGGCTGAGCTCAGGGCCAGCCTGAACCACAAAGCGAGACCCTCTCTCAAAAAACCTAAAAAAAAAACAAAGCAAGAAGAAGATCCAAAAAGAAAACCGTTCTACAGTAATGAAGTCCAAGCAGGAGTGAGAACTAGACGTTACTTGTGTTTTAGGATTGGACCTTGGGCCCAAAAATAAAATACTGAAGAAGTAACATTTTGGAAACAGCTAAATAGGATCTATTAATTGAATGGTAGCGTTAAATCAACATTAAATGTTTTAAGTTGAAAATGGTGGCGGTGAAGTTTAGTGTTATTGTGAAATACAGTAAAGTATTTCAGGAAAAGAGAATCTAATGCCTAAATTTATACTTTAGTAATTCAGTAATAAAAATATGTGTGGAGAAGTTCACACTCGGAGATGAGGCTGAATGTGCCAAATTTAACAATTGGTGAATTTTGTAAAACCTATGAGATACTTGTATTGTTCTTACAATTTTTAAGTTTGAAAGTATTTTAAAATAAGTGTTTAAAAGTTCATTTTAAAACTTGAGTTTTTCTTTTTTGCTTAAAAAAGAAAATTTGCATTGTAAATTCTTAGTCACTTTTATTCAATTATAATGTAGTTAGATTAAAGCGAAGTACAAAGAGGAGTCATTCTAGCCACTTTAGGTTCATCAAATGTGTGCATTTTCCCAAATGGAAATGTTGAACAAGCAGAATAAGGTTGCTTGCATTTGGCAGAGGGTCATCAATGGTTTTTTTCTAACACAAGTAAAACTGACCATTAGAGAGAATAGAACCCTTCGGAACTATTTACCAGACAGTTGCCTATAATGCTTTTGTCTGCTCTTTATTTCTGATGAGTTTAATTTCTTCCCTTCTTCCTCTTCTGTTTTTCCTCTTTTTTTTTTTTGCTCCCCCCAAAAGTCTTCTTCCTGTATATATTGTAGCACCACCACCATGACAGTTAGGTCACCCTGATTGTCCCTTTCCACGCTAACTTTTTTATCATAAGTGATTGTTAAATAAAGTCTGTAATTTGGACTCTCAGGGAGAAGAGGCTCTCTGATAAAGAATAGGTAGTGCATATGACTAACAGAGATATCTCAGATCAGTATTTATTGAGTATTTCAAAATATTTCTCAAGTAACCTCTGTGTTACTTAATGATATAAACCTTGCTGTTTTTCTGAAGTTAGCCAGGAAATATCACTTTGTTTCATATAAAAATACTTATTGTATACTCACAAGACAGTTAGCTCTTTCTTGCCCTGGTTACTCACCGTGCACTCTGCAGATGTGCTGCCTACCACTGTGCACCTCACTTTGTGTGTGTGAACCTCGTGCCTGTAACTTTTGCTTTCATGGAATTAACAGTTACTGCAGCTTCATTAGATTTTGGAGGATGTATTTGGTTAAGAGCAATGAGTCATGATTGTACTTAAACCTTGTAGACATTGTTTGTTCTAATTTAATATAAAAATTCTTTCCAGTACTTACTGATCATCAGTACTTGGAGAAGACACCAATATGTGCCATTCTGAAACAAAAAGCTCCTCAACAATATCGAATCCAAGCAAAACTAAGATCATATAAGCCCAAAAGACCTTTCCAGTCTGTTAAACTTTATTGTCCTAAATGTTATTCATTGTAAGTATTTTCCCAAATAAAATAGAAATTTTCATTTCCTAATACAGCATTCATGTATGTACATGCGTGTATAGAGTTCTAAGTCCTGAAAATGAATAAATCGTGACTTACGTGTAGTATTTTGGAAGAATGGCAGCAATTTAAAAGGAAAGTATTAAAGTCTTAGGCAGTAAATCCTTCCAATTCATTCTTAGTAATAGCAAATAAAAACAGGATTTTCAGGGCCGGGGATTTAGCTCAGTGGTTCTGGTGCCTGTTTTGCAAGCACAAGGACCCAGGTTCGATCCCCCGGTAATCACACACCATACTGGGTGTGGAGACTCACGCCCAGCAGCAACCAGTACCACATACCACAATGCCAGGCGTGGTGGCTCACACCTGTAATCCCAGCACTTGGGAGGCAGAGGCAGGAGGATTGCTGTGAAGTGAGTTTGAGGCTGAGCTCAGGGCCAGCCTGAACTACAAAGCAAGACCCTGTCTCAAAAAAAAAAAAAAAAAAATAGGATTTTCAGATCCAAAATTTGGGCTAGTATCTCTAATAAGTACAAATGAGGAATAGTAAATTATGACTATTTTTAAGAGACTTTTTCTCTTGTCACAAAAGTGCCTTTTAAAAAGAACTCAAGTAGTTGAAGGAGTATTCTAATTAAATGACACAAGAGCCGTGGAAATACTTCTGCCTGCTTCAGAACTAGAGTAGAAGAGCTGTAAGCATAACTTAAATTTTTGTTAGTAATATAAAATTTCTCAGTGCCTTCGAGTCTTTATTCCATATACTATGTCATATATGAATATATAGAGCTTATTAATGGACACAAAGATCAAGACAAATTCAGAAAATCAGTGTTGACGTCTTCTCATCTTTTCACTGGAACTTGCTTATCTTTCCTTAAACTATAAAATGATGTTTTAGAAAATGTAGATAATTGATGTTTATGTACATCTGAATGCTGTAAATCGACTTTTCAGTCCAATGTGCTGTACTGTATAGCTCTTATCTATTCATAAATATTTGTACATATTAATATACATATATCCATCCAAAATTTGTATATAATATTGTTTGAGGAAACTTTTGATGACCAAATCACTGGATAAAATGTGATAGAGCTATATTTTTACCCATTTCATCTTGAAAAGGTAGTTGAGATTAAAGACATGTAACAATTCTAGACAGTGTTTGAAGTATCATCAAATTGTGGTTCATTAAATTCCATAAAATCATACTTTATATAGTGAAAACCTCGCTTGTGATTGCCCTTTAAATAAACTAGTATTTCAGAGAAGTTAAGAGATTACCCAAGGATAGTGACGGAACCAGAAGGAAGACAGTAGCCCTTTGATCTTGAACCACACCATTTGTGCCCTGATCCTTTATCTGTGTGATTTTTTCAATTATTATTAAAAGGAGTTGTAATTAATACTAGTTTACAACAAGTGCCCTGTGAAAGTGAGATTAACAAGAATGAAGACAGGGAGCCACTGCTGTTTCTTCCCACTAAGAAGGTTTACTTCCTTTACAGAGGAAAGCAAATCAGTACTAGAAATAGTTACAGGTCGCTGTGGTGTTGAAACTATGCATGAAAATCAGTGTGTAATGTAATTATGATGTAGACCTGCTGAGGTATAAAATATCAAATATCTATTGAGTAAGAATCATGCAGTCTGCAAAGTCCTTAGTTTAAGAAATAGTAGGATATAGAAATAAAATTTCTTAATGGGATAGTTTGTTAAATTGGAATTTTCTAGATTATATAAAAATAGTTTTCTGATATGTCAACAATTTTAGGCAAGAAGTTCCACATGAGGACAATTTGGATGCTGTTTTTCGAGACGCTGCCACTAAAACCCCAGATACCAAATTACAAAATACACCCTTGTATGATTCACAAATCTGGACCACCAAAGACCAAGGAGAGCGAAAAGTGGTGATTCATTTTGTAAAGTGTAATGGTGTTCTTCCCCTGCCAAGTGATTGTCTAATTTTAACAGAAGGTGAGATATTTAAGTTAGCATCTTTATCGAATACTGTTCTTGCACATTTTTTCAAATATATGGCTGTGCAATATATTTTATAGGCAACCTAGTACATAAAAAGTAAGTATACCAGTTATTAAAACTTTACAAAATGGAATATGTGAGCAACATATATTTATATATTTGTCTGAATTACATTTTTAATTTGTATGTTAAACTCCAGAATTTGTATTTATTCATCTTGGTGGGCTTCTGCATATAGTTTTCTCTTCCAAGTGGATTAAAAATACAGATGACAGTTGCTTATGTACAGCTGCTGTTGTCTTGGCCTCTGGATGTCACTGTTGTTTCAAGGATGGAATTCAGCTTGAAATCTAAACCAAGAAAGAAACCATAAACAAGGTCACCGGACAAGTTTTAAAAGAATGAATTTTGATAATATATATTTTTTTCATTTTGATTTTTATCTGATTTTCATATAATGTTAATATACATACCACATAGTTCTTTTCAAGACATATTTAAAGTTGCATTATTTTTAATCAACTGTTCCTAATATATAAGAGAAAAATTTAATATGTATTTTAAAACACTTGCTTTCATTTTATGAATGAACTTATCTTTGTTGTATTATTTTTGCTGCAGACATCTTTTGTTCATGGAAGTAATACATAATCATGCATGAATATACGTAAGCATTGGTATCATTTTTATGAGCCTTTTCTTTAAATGTGATGACTGTGGCAGAAACTACTCTGTAGAGTACCTGTGTTCATTTAGTCACTGCATCAGATGTCTCTCTTTAAATCTAATGAAGTGATCTGAGTGTTCACACATTTTTAACAACATACTAGAATTCTTACTGCCCTACCCTTACTGCCATATAATAGCACTTTTTAATACTTAGTGGGTTATCGAGCTAATGGAATAGAGATACATATATGGTTTTATTTCTAAGAATTGGGTCACATACTTTTGGAAGCTGATGCGTCCTGAGGTCTGTAGGCTGAGTCAGGACACTGGTAGCTTTGACAAGCCATGGTGTAATCAGTAAAAGTTAGCAATGTCCAGATCAAACCAGTCAGGTAGCAGGGAATCTCTCACATACAGGGCTGGCTTTTACGATTCAATTCTTCCACTGACTGAATGTGACCCAATATGATCTCATCTTAAATCGCTCTTACAGAAAGGCTCAGGAGAATGCTATACCAGATTTATGTATGTGGTCACCCCACGGCTCAGTCAAGCTGACCTATAAAATTGACCATCACACTTGGCCACTTTGGTAGATGAAAGGTAGTATGTTATTTTCTTAGGAATATTTTAATCTGTACTAGGAGAGAAATGTAGAAGGAAAGGGAAAAATATAGAACTTCCCCCCCGCAAAACAAAGTAAGACTGTGTGTATACTCTTACAATGTGAAGCAGACTGTTACTGTTTCAGATTCTGTAAGAGATCTTCTCTGAGAATGTGTCAGATAGGGATGGAGATTTGTCTCAGCACCTCACCTGCCTGACAAGTGCAAGGTCCTGAGTTCAATCTCAGGTAAAAAAAAAAAAAGAGAAAGAGTATATCAGGTAGGCCTTAGGGTCCTATTCTGTTCTTCTGCACCTGCTAGAATTCTGGATTGAAGCCAAGCTGTCCTTCAGGGTCCACAGGACATTTGAATAAGGGAACCTCCTTAGCACAAATTCTAACTAGTACTCATTTCACAAACTTCCAGTCTTATCTCCTACCATTGTCTGTTGCTCTCCTACCTTCCAGACATAACAACGTGGTGTCACTTTCCTAATCCTAACCCGGTAGGTTTATCGTGCCTCTCCTCCATTCCACAGCTTTCCCTTCCTGAGAATAGTGCTGCCACTGCTGTAGTAGACCTTCAGAATCTTCAGAACTCAGTGCAGTCATTCTTGATTCATGTCAAATATTCAGTAAATCCATATGTTTACCAACTACTTCTCTGGCCTTGCAGCCAGGTATAAGAGGTTCTTAGTACGGTGTCTTCTTAGTAAGTACATTGTATACCATCAACAAATCACATTTCTTTGTATTATATTTGTTTTATATATGTCTGTTTGTAATTTTGTTTTCCTGTTAGATTGTAACTATATAGGGGCAGGATACATGTTTATGTTTTATCTGCATATCCTCAATACCTATAGTATGCGTGGCATATAATTAGCCCTCAGTAAATATTTATTTTATAAATCAGTACATCTAGAGTGATAACTTTACCTTATAGAATTTTAATGAAAATCAAATGAGAATTTGTGTAAAACTCCTAGGATGTAACATCCATGAAAATATCTACATGATCTTGCTATTGTAGTGCTTGACAGACTCACCATAAAAGCATAATCTATGAAAGAAGTAATTGATGTGGTGAGTTTTGTTAAAATCAGAAATTTCTTCTCAGAGAAACACAGCTGTCAAGAGAATATGAAGACAAGAAGTTTGGGGCAAATGTTTTTAAAAGACCTAGGATGAATGGCTTTTATGCAAAATTTACAAAAAAAATTCCTAGATTTATCAGAATCATATAATTCAGTTTTTAAAAAAATATATCCTAAAGACCTGAGCAGACACCTCACTAAAGTCAGCATACAAATGATACTGAGGCCTTTGAAAAGATGTTAATTATAGGTCAGTAATCACAAATTAAAATAGCAAGGAGGTATTACTACAGGCCTGTAGAATGGCTGATATCCAAAATTCTGAGGACACCAAATGTTGCTCAAAATATGTAACAACAGAAGCTACCAGTCATGTAATAGAAATGCAAAATGGTGCAGCTCTGCTGGAAGATGTTAGCAGTTTTTGTGAGTTAGACATACTCTTTCCATATGATCGAGCAACCACATTCCTTGACATTTATGCAGAGAAATTGAAAATACATGTCCATATTTACACACAAAAGTTAATAGTAGCATGATTCATAATTACCAAAAACTGGAAGCATCCAAGATGTCCTTTCATGTATGGCTGAATAAATAAACCATGATTTATCTGGATAGTTGCATATTATTCAGCTTTAAACAGTCTGATATGAAGCCATGAAGACATAATAAAACTTTAAATACATATTACCAACGTGAAAGTAGCCAATTTAAAAAGGCAACCTGGTGAATGATTCCTATTGTGTAAGATTGTGGCAAAGGCAAAACTATAGAGAAAATAATTAAGTCACTACAGATTTCGGTGAATAGGCGGAGGTGAATAGGTGGAACACAAGATTTTTAGGACAATGAAGAAACTCTTATTTCACTGCATATATTTCAAAAATAAATATACTGAATCTCTAAGTTCATGACTTTTGTTATTTTTACCTGTTGTTCTCTTGGTATTTTCTGTATCTCAGGTACTCTGTTTTACCTGCCTCATATTTTACAACTGGGATTTGTTTGTTTTTTAACAGGAGCTATGCTTGGTGAAATCTATAAACTTTCAAGCAAGTTCCATAGTATAATTCCTGTGAAATCTGGCCCTGAAGACTTGGAGCTCCTAGACCTTTCAATACCATTCTTTATACAAAGAAAACTATATTACTATGGGTATGTTTTCATTTTGGGGAATTTTTGCAATTACAAACTGTGTTTTTAACATTTTATAACTTGTTACTCTGTTGAATAAAATGTAACATATTTATTGAGTACCAACTTTCATAGACAGCTCCTAAAATACAGTGATGGGATTCAGGACTTTGCAATTTCACTGTGGTACAAAAATGATACTCAAGGCCTGGGATATAGCCCAGTGGCATCTGTCTCACAAGCACAAGGTCCCAAGGTCAAACCCCAGTACCAAAAAAAAAAAAAAGTTGTGCATACTAAAGAAACTATGCTTTCACTTTTGATTATTTTCCTGGCCTAGCAATATGAAGTACAGTACTTCTCTTATGAGGAGGAAGCCAGAATTCTCTAATATATGTCTATCTATTTTTCTGGTATATATCTATTATTTTGATAAGTATATATGTATTTACGCTGTGTGTGAGGTGTAGGATTACCAACATTTTGTGTCTCAACCAGAGACTGACACTAGTTTTTCTTGCATGACAAGAATTTAGATTCTAAATTCAAAACTGCAAACTTTGTAAATAATTGGGTGATTCAGTTGTGCAACTGCCGATTCACGAAATTGTAAATCTGCTACTGAAAATTAAAAGGTGAATGCATTATGATCCACAAAGAGATTTTTAGCTGTGTAGGAATACGGATTTAAAAAAAAAATATTTCCTCTTCTTTATGAAACAGTCTGTCTAGAAAAGGTCTACTTTGAAAAACCTTGGTGTGTAGCATATAGTCTTAGTGCTTCTCTCATTACTGTGGAAAAAAAGCTCAACACCCACGAGATAAAAGGGGAGACGTTTATTTCACCTCTCTCTGTTTGTAGAGATTTCAGTCCATAGTCAGCTGGCACTAAGGAAGGGGTGTGGCACGGTGGAAAGGCATGGCAGAGGAGGCTTGTTATGGCAAAATGTGCCCAAGGAGGAGGGAAGGAAATGCAGCCTGCCAGGCCACGCCCCCAGTGACCCACCTTTCCCAGCCAAGCCCCACTTCCCAGCTTCGTGAGCTATAACCCCATCAGTGAACTAATCACCGGGGAGGATCAGGTCCCTGTGATCCATTTCCCTCTCCGAGCCCCACTTGTGAATTCATGAAGCTCTGGAGAACATGTGGAAATAAACCTTAACAGATGGATACGTCTTGTCATAATACCTAACCCTCCCCTTTTCCAACTCCTAAATTTGTAGCAATTGTTAGTCCCAATTATAATGTACACATCGTGATTTCCATTGAAAAATTACTTACTGCCATTGCTGTGCCTCCTGATTATGACCCCTGGGAGTCATCAGTGGGATTTGGCTCTAGGCTCTGTCCCATGTCCAGCACATCAGAAAGCCTCAGCAGTGAGTGAGGCTACTAGGGAGCCGTGAAGTGGAATCCACAGATTTGTCACTGGTTTACCCAGGGGTCCCCGGTACTTCTATACTTGTCTTTGGACTCATGACTTCAGAGTCTTCATCTTTGAGATTTACCCACCAGTTAATTAAAACTAAAAACTTAGGGCCAGGGATTTATCTCAGTGGTTCCAGCCCCTTGCAAGCACAGGGTCCCAGGTTTGATCCCTGGTAACCACACACACAGTGCAGGTCGTAGTAACCCGCATCCACCAGTAATTGGTACCACATACCACATCCTAGGTGTGACTAATGCCTGTGACCTCAGCACTCAGGAGGCAAAGGCAGGATTCCTGAGTTCAAGGATGAGCACAGGACCATCTTGGACTACAAAGCAAGGAGACCCTGTCTCAAAAAAAAAACAAAAAAAAAGGTCTGAAAATTTATCACTTGTTTCTTTTGAAAAAATTACTACCAAACTAAAAAAAAAACTTCATTCTCCCATGCTCTCTCTTTCTCCTTTCCCTGTCTCCTTTTTGCCTTGCCTGATAAAGCAGGAAAGAAATTATTGTTATAAACTCCAAAATGTAACTTATGCATTTACTGCAAGTTTTTAAGGCAAAGTTCTTTAAGGCTGCCGATCTTCTGCCAGTTTCAGCATAAACTAAGATATAAATTTTGTTTATAATTCATATTTTAAGGCATGATTAGATTTACTAGTGTCTTAATGTCATAGCAGAAGCCAGCATATTTTTAATTGATATTTTAATTATGAAATAATTTTAATTTTCATCATATGTGCTCACTACTTCAGTTTAACAAATGTTAATGTTTTAACATTTTCAGACCTTTATGTGTAAGAAATCAAATTTCTTCCTTCTCAGAGGTGGCTTGAAATCAACGCTTCTCTTCAGTGTTTTTATGCTTATATTCTGTGAATTCTTAAGCATTATTACTGTACTATTCTTTGTTTTCTAAATTTATATAATCTCACATCATGATTCTTTTGCACCTTGCCCTTTCCAATGTTATTTTCAAAATGTATCTCTATTGATAGATTTAGATGATTTTGATACTTGGAATTTATTATAAATTTATCATAATGTTAATCCATTTTCCTGTGAATTGACATCTTATTTTATAGTGTTCACTTGTAGATTTCATTTATCATTAAATCAGTTTAGTGGATCATGACTAGCTTTTTTTTTTTAGTGTTACAGTGTGGTTATATTGTGAAATATTTACCGGAATAGTTTCTAAAACCATAAATGTTTTATAATATTTTGCTTAAATTTTTTGAAGACCAAGGCATGAGGGCACACACCTATAACCACAGCATTGGGAAGGCAGAGGCAGGAGGATTGCTTCAATTTCAAGGCAAACCTAAACTACATAGTGGGACCCTGTGTCAACACATTTTTTTTTAATTTAAGTCTTTATTGGTACATTATGAATACACATCATCATCACATTCAACATTGAGAGTTTGTACCAGAATATGACATGACTTGATTCTCATTTTTTCCCCTTTCCCCCTCCCTGCAACCCCCCACTCCCATACACATAAGCTTTGTTTCCTTTTTTCTTTGTTACTGTCACATTCTTTTTCCCCTCCTTATTTACCCCTACACCCTCTTTCCTTTTGACCTCATATTTTTTAAATAGAATGTAGGCTAATGCTTCAGTTTGTTTCTTTGGTGAGTATGTATATTTTAAGTTTTATTTTTTACTGATGAGTCTTTTCTTTTAAAATACTCATTTTATGCATTTTATTTATTTATTTATTGTGCCAAAGATCAAACTCAGGCAGTACCTTGTGCATGCAAAACAGGCACCAGAACCGCTGAGCTTCATCCCTGACCCCAAAATTTATTATTGACATGTAACTGTCCACAGTATTTTGATAGTTTTTAAAATTTAGCTTTTTATCTTGAATCTAGCACTGTTTCTCTTATACTATTTACATATTATTTCTTTTAATATATTCTCTATGACATTGTTTCCTTCCACCCTTATCCTTCCTTTGCCCAAACAACTAGCTTTTGTTCAGACTTATTAGATTGAATGTTTACCTCATTTGTCTAATAACTTTTAATATATTTTCACTAAAGTCTAAAATTCCTCCTGGCAATATTGTCATTGCCTTATTCCAAGTTTTGGTATGTAGTATTTTTCTTACCATTCATTTCAGAATGTTTAAGTCCTTTTTGCCCCATGAATCATTTAAATGTATATTCAAAATTTTTTCACATATGTATTTTGGCTGCTATGTTTTAATTATATTTTAGTTTAGATTGTATTTTAGCTGAATATCATGTAGCATTTCAAGATGATTCTTTGGAATTTATTCAACTTTTCTTTATCTAGAATCTATATTGTGACATTTGTGTGTCATATATGTCTATAAAAAGAATTGAAGTAATTAAGGTTTTGATAGATTGCCTATTAGATGAGTCTTCTTAATTATAATCAGAACTTCTGTTTCTTTTGTGATTTTTGTCTCTAGTTATTTTCTTAAAGAAATATATAAATAGATATAGATGTAAAATTAAACTATGATTTTTTGCTTGCAATCTTTTATTCTGACATCATTTGGTTTATTTATTTTGAGACTCATTTGTTGGTTCTTTTAGGTTCAGCAGTGCTTGTCTCTTGGTGAATTCGTTGTTCTGTGTGTCTTTACTTTCAGACTGTATTCCTAACCATGGCTTTCTGCTTCAAGATTTACTTTTGCTAATACTTTTCTTGCTTTAAAGCTTTTGTTTATAAGATGGTAATTATGTGCTTATTCTTCCCTCTTTCAGTTCTTTGTGTCATCTTATTTTAATATATTATAAATTAAAATGATTTTATTTTTAATAGTTGAATTTAAATGGTTTTAATTATTGATTAAACTATCATTTAGTATATATTTTTACATATTTGTTGTCTACTCACCATATTTTTTACCATATTCTACATTTCTTAAGAAACTGTATTTTTCTTTCCAGCTTTGCGTTGGGTTTAGTTAATGTCTTTGATTTTCTCCTATTTTCACTTTTTACTGCTTTGGAAGTAATGAATTCTCTGATTTGGGCTTATTACCCTAAATTTTGAATCAGCATACTTATTTTACCAATATTTTATTCTTGTTTATATCACACTCCTTTCTTAGGAGATGATATTCTTTCATTCATCTTTTTTTATTAAAAAAATACTTATATTTGATAATCAGGTGATGAAATCTAAATCTAATGTAGTTACCGCCTTGGTTTTCCCCAATGTGTAAATGAAAAGAGTCTTGCAAATTTGAATTATAATTGTATTCAAGAACATTGTTCCAGGTACATTTTCTTATCACCTGTCACATGTTATAAACTTGTCATGGATGCATAATAAAAACTAAGTTTCTCAGGGGCCGGGGATTTAGCTCAGTGGTTCCGGCTCCTGTCTTACAAGTGCAAGGGCCCGGGTTCAATCCCCAATAACATACAATACTGAGCATAGATACTTACACCCAGCAGCAATCAGTACCATATACCACAGTGCCGGGCGTGGTGTCTCATGCCTGTAATCCCAGCACTCAGGATGCAGAGGCAGGAGGATTGCTGTGATGTGAGTTTGAGGCTGAGCTCAGGGCCAGCCTGAACTACAAAGCAAGACCCTGTCTCAAAAAAATAAAAATAAAAATAAAAATAAAATATAAGTTGCTTATATTGAAATATGTTGGCAAATAAGTAAAGGAAAATTATGTATACTCAATAATGTACAGCACTAGTAGTTGTACATTAATAGTTTTAGATGTCTTTACTTTTCATACAATAACTATAGTATTAGGTATCAACTATCTACCTCTTAATATGTGCTTATTTAAGGTATTATTTACCCAAAATTTGCTACTCCTGACTGCTTTAGTCCAGGTAATTTTCTCCTAATAGTTATATTTGTCAGGACTGTCGTTAGCTTTATAAGCTATAGATAGAAAAGTCCTTAAGATCAACTTTTTTTTATTTTAGTGGATTAGTAAATTCTTTAGATCCTAATTAACTGCAGACTTGTACCTAATAACCCTCATTTTCAGTTTAAATACCTGTAGTATCTTTCTGTGGATTTTATGTAAAAAACTTATTTTTTTATTATTCTGTTTTGAAACAGATATATCAGGTACAGTGTTTTCTGTTTAGTATACTTTTTATATACCTGCTTAAACAAAAATGTTATAATAATGATTAAATGAATTATTTTAAATATATTTATTTCTTTTATTAATTTCAGCTGTAAGCAGTGTTCCAGTTTGAAACCAATAAAGAATTTAAATTCCCTTCCTGATGTTACCTCATGGACTCCTTCTTCTGTGGCAGAAGGTTAACTGAATTTCCATTGATTTTAACTCTCGATATGGGGTGATGTCAGTGATTTTATATTTCAAGATTTGTGGATAAGTAAGGCTCAGGTATAATTGTTCTTGAGTAATAATTATTTATACAGATTGTAATGAGAACAGAATATTTAAAATATTTGCAAAATCTCCTTTTCATCTGCCTGTATTTTTAATTATCACGTATGCTTTAGTATTTAGTAGTTTATTTTCCTGTTATCATTGATCATAAATATCAGAAAGATCTCAGTAGCCCAGGATATCTTGAGATTGAAAAGCAATTTAGATCGAGCTGCTATACAGCTTTCTCCCAACATCTATCTACCTAGAACCATAAGAATCTTTTTATATTGCATTTTTAACTGTTTACCCAGCCTTTGATGACAGCTCTTTCAGGGACTGGGTACTTACTGCATCCAAAAGCAGTATGTACCTTTATGTTTTAGTCTTCCTGATAATGAAGTAAAATCTGCCTACATAGGACTTCAGTGGAGGCCAAATTCTGTATGCTAATTACTCAGAGGACGTTCCTCTTCACTGTGACAGTCAGACCTTGTTCATTTGAAGGTATCTGTCCAGCCTCCATTGAACCTTTACTGCCTCAGGCAATAAAGTCGGTAACATGCTTTTCTTGGTTCCCTCATATTCCTTACTGTTTTATTCTTCCTCTGCAACATACCCTGGATTGCCAGTGTTCTTTTTAAAATTTGGCATTCAACGCTGGATATAGAGCTACAGATACAGTTTGGCAAATTCAAAATATAGGGAAAATTCTTTTTCTCACTCTACCTACTCAGTTCAACTAGCCTGGCATTTCATTGTACAGGTACTGATTTGCGTAATTTGTTTTGTTTTCTACTTTTTTAAATCCAGCTCTCCCACACTACTGTCTCATATTTTACTTGTGGTCCTGTGAAGTCTCCTGTTAACTTTCGCACATACTTCCTGATAGCAAGCTTGCTCCCTGCCATACCCTTTCTGCAGTTTTCTTTGCTTGCTTGTTAGTATGGGCTCGGCATTCTCAGCTCCCTCAGCTCTCATCTGTATGGGTTTTAGTGTACAGCTGTAACCTGCTGAGAACTTTGAAGCCTAAAAGTCAGTTCCTCTGTATTAATAGCATGTAGTATGCCAGAGTTCATGGCAGTGTGCCTTCATGTATTATCTGCCTCTTTAGCTGGTCCTATTGCTTATATGTAAGTTCCATATATTGAAGCAAAGAAAGCATTCTCTAAACATACTGTCTTCTGCTTCCAGTCTTCTTATCCTGTGAATTCTCGTGTATTTAACATCATCAATTGCTTATATTTTCCTCCTCTTACAAAATTATGAAATTCTGGATTCTGGTGTCTTTGTCTATTTAACTTGATGATATCCTTTAAAAATACCAGAGCATTACTGACATATAATAAAAAGGAAAACATATGTTAAAAGTACTTAACTATATGCTAGCTTTAGAACTTTCTAGTATCTTCATTTTATCATTCATATGATTAAAACACATATTGTGTTTTCTAAATCACATTTTGTTTTCTTTCAAGATATCCACTCATGTTAAAGATGTGATTTAATCAAAAAGATTTAATTGCTTATAATATTCTGAGACATTTTGCCTATGTAAAGATAGTGTACTAATCCAGAATGAACCTGCCAAGTGAGTGTAACAAATTGATATTAGAGAACAAAAGTCGTATGTGTTAGATTTTTTTAATGCTTGAATGATTTTAGCAACCAAAACTTGTGTGTACATAACAGTTAATTTTATCTTGATAAAGATTCATGGTTTGGTCTTTTGTTCCTCATCAGTGTTGGGTATTGTACCCCTACAACATGTGTTTGTTCTGACCTTTACCCTTGATGATGGAACGGGAGTATTAGAAGCTTATCTCCTGGATTCTGTAAGTAACAGGCTAGTAACAGATACTCCTAACTATAAACTAATACATTAAAAAACGATGAATTTATTCATGCCTACCTTATTCCTAAAACTGTACATAAATACAACCACATAAATCTAAATTGTATATCTTTTCATTTCTTATACAAATGGATGAATGAGCCACTCTTTTTACCATATGCAAATTCTATTCCAGGCCTAACACCAAGAGAGATATCCACACTATGTAGGCATTGTTTAATCAGTTTCTCCATGATTTCTAAGTATCCACATTTCTTATTAGAGGGAGCAAAGTTATTTTTTGTTAAACAAATAGATATTGTTTGAAGTTGTGGGACAGTGTTGTAAATCAGTTGTTTGAGCTCAGACCAATATTCTAGTTCATGAATTCTATAGTGTTCACAGAGTGAAACAGTCTAGATGTCTTTAGCAATTAGATGATCTTAGAATACTTTTATATTGATCATAATTTCAAAATACTAACATTTTCTTTTTTGGTCATAATGTTTGAAGGACAAATTCTTCCAGGTTCCAGCATTAGAAGTTCTACTTGATGATGACCTTCAGAGAAGTGTGGATTTCATCATGGATATGTTGTGTCCTCCAGGAACAAAAATCGGTAGGCAGCATGATTTAAACAATACCCAACCTCTTTTCTTGAAGGGGCAACATATATGTGTATAGTCTGTGGACTTTTAGAACTCTGAAACATTTTAGTCCAAAGGATCCACTATATCAACAACCTTTGAATACAGAGTAGATCTAAAGTAAAAAGATTTAACAAATATTTCAGAACAGAAAGTATGATCAAAAAGTGCAGTAAATGTTTAGGTCAAAAACATGTATTACAGTAAAAGATACATCACCATTAGTTCCCCTCACACGTTGCTCATTACTTCACGTGCATATGTCCCATTGTTCTTACCAGTTTCTGCAGCAATTCTGGAAGTCATTTTCTGTGAGTATCTTTATTTGTACTTCTATGGCTGCCTGTGTCCTGAAGTAATTCAAATATTTTGGAATAAATCTGGAACTTAAAACAGCACAGTGTCACCTCATCTGCCTTATGCAGCAGTACTGGCACCTCATGACTTCTGGCTGTTCCCCGAGGCCATAATATAAACATGAAAGGTAAATATTTTGAATCAGTTCAAAACATGGAGGCATCTACAACAGATCAGTTTAGGACATGCAGGGGGACTTCCCGAGATGCTTCAGAAAGCAGCAAGAGTAATGGTATAAATGTATTCAATTCAAGAGGAATTAATGGCAGAGTGCCTTGAACTGTAATAAATTTTTATAGAATTTAATCATTGACTGTACTTTCTACCAGACCTTGTGTAATAAAAGAAGCACTTTTAATCACAGGCATATTTGGCATGGTTTATGCATGAGTACATTTTACTTGAAGTTATTCCAAAAGAGATGAAATATCAACAAGAACCATTTAAGATTTTAGTTAATATTTTTAATGTACTCTAGCTATTTTCTATATAAACATTAAATTATCAGCCAGACTTTCATCCAATCAAATTGTAGGTATTAAACCTGCTACCACAGATTTTCCTGAGACCATTATTTCGGTTTCTATTCTAAGTTGCACATCTCAATTATAAAACAGTATATTTCTTCTACTAGTTTTTATCAGTAACAAATTTTACTTATTGGAAATTTAGCTGTTTAACTTCTGTAGATTAGTTTTAATCAAACTTATTTTTACGCATTCAGACACTGCAGGTTAGTTAACAGGTCAGTAAAATGAGAGTAGATTTCTGAGAGGAAAACTCCAGGTCTGGTAGCTCTTGGTATGTACTGCCAGATTATTTTTCTGAAAATATTTTACTCATTTATAGTTCTACTAGCAGTATAAGACAGCTGTCTGTCAAGCTCTCTCTTTGCCAAATTAGATGCTTTTCAGCCTTGACTGTGTAGGTTCAAGAGCCTTTTCTTCAAATTATAAATAAATTTAATGTGATGAGACCCAAATTATAGAAATGATATTTATGTCTGCCAACTTGCTGGAACTGTTTTTCCTAATTGATGAAGGAAGGAAGGGAAGAAGGGACGGAAGGAAGAATGGACAAGGGTACAGTGGCTCCTCCATTCATGAACTTAATTCTTCCCATTTCCGGTTGTGAGCTGAATTGGACAAGAAACTAATCAAATTCATTGATGAAGTTTGGTGTTCAACTTATGGGGATATTTGATTCATTTCTTTTCCAGTTCATTTTGTGACTAGAAATGAAGAAAAAATGAAATTCATGAAATCAGGTACCACTGTAGAACACTGGACAGTGACCAGCGACAAAGGAATGCCAGCTGGAAATGAGATTGATTATTATACCTTTGTTGTCAAACATTTTGGAAATCCTAATGACTTTTGTCTATTGATGAAAAGTTCAAATTAGTTATGATTACCAGTTACCTGCTTAATTTTAAAAGCTAAATACTACTTTCTTTTCAATTTATAGATGCATATCCATGGATGGAATGTTTTATCAAGTCATATAATGTCACAAGTGGAACAGAGCAGAAAATTTGCTATCAGATTTTTGACACCACAGTTGCAGATGATGTTATCTAATATTTCCATTCAACCTAGCATATGTAAGATACTATAATTTCAAGAAACCTTACTATTTCCTATTAGATCATTATAAAACACTGAAGAGATTTAGCTAAATACCAGTCACAGTTTCATTTTAACCACTATTTGGTTTTTTTCTTTTTTTAATAAACAGATATTGTTAACCTTACTGCCTTTTTGTAAACATGTTAAAAATACTGTGACTGCTCAAAATGTCCAACATGATAAATTTCAAAGATTAAGAAAAGGTACACTGAATAAGTAAATGCTGTTTTCCTTTGCTTTGAGGTCTCTAAGAGAAGATACTTTGTTACCCTTTTCCTGTGGTTGGTCCCTTGTCAGCCATCGATTTCCCTGCCCCATGCTCCCTGGCTGAACTGCTCTTTCCTCAGTCTTTATAGATCAGCAGCGTTGCTGACTTGAGTATGGCAGAGGATTAGAAAATGTCCTAACTGGGCTAGGGATTTAGCTCAGTGTTTCCAGCGCCTGCCCTACAAGCACAAGGTCCCAGTTCGATCCCTAGTAACCACACAAAACAATGCCGGGCATAGAGACTCATGTCCACCAGCAATCAGAACCACACACCACAGTGCCAGGAATGGTGGCTCACACCTGTACTGCCTGCACTCAGAAGGCCGAGGCAGGAGGATTGCTGAGTTCAAGGCTCACCTGGGCTACATAGTGACCTCAGGGCCAACCTGAACTATAAAGTGAGACCCTGTCAAAAAAAAAAAGTCCTAACTTTTAATGTCAGTTTTTACTAGGAGCACAATAAGTAGCTGTTACAGTTTTTGTCGGGCGTTCTTTGTGAAATCGTTTTTAGTGCATGTGTGCAGTAGGTAGTGAACACACTGAAGGGGGAGTCGGTGCGTGTGCTTGTCACACCGAGGGCCTTTCCCGTCCCCCCTCCCTCCTCACTCCCAGCGCTCCATCTCATCTGCAGACACCTGCTTCCCTGCTGCCTATCAGTTTTTATTCTGCTTTTTAAATGATTTATATTTCGGGCTTCACATATAAGAGAAACCAAGCAGATCACCCGTCTGCCTCTGATTTATTTCACTTAGCATTATGGCCTCAAAGTGACTCAGACTTTCTTCATGGTGTATAATACCACAGTTTCTTTATCCATTCATTTCCCGATGTGTTGTATGCCTTTCCAAGATTTCGCTATTTCACATTGTGTAAACCTAAATAAGCGTGGACCACTGTAATATGGCATCTAACTCTCTGAGGAAGATGTCAGAGGAACAGCTAGGTCTACTGGAATGTAAAGTTTTAGTCTGTGAAGAATTTCTGAATTGGACAAGAAACTACCATAGATGACTACCGACAATGAAAAACTGTTTCCTTTCCCCAGAACCTCACCAGCATTTTTCTAATGAACAAAGATGTGGAACATTTTATTCGTGTACCTCTGGCTGTTTGCACTTCTGCTGATAAGTGTTTATTTATTTCATTTGCCCATTTTTTCATGGGTCTTTTATTTTGAGGAATCTAATTTGTTTGAGTTCTGTATGTTTCTGATGTAGTAGTCCTCTCTCCAAGGAGTAGCTAGTGAAACTTCTTTTTCTCTTCTATAGATTGTCTCTTTAGTTTGTTTCCTTTTCTGTACAGAAACTTTTTAATTTACCAGTCCAACTATTTAAATATATAATGACCAAAATTGGAAAGGTTAGTGAATTTTTACAAGGTAATAAAGCAGGAAATATAAAAGTTTTAATTACATCAAACTTATGCACTGGAAGAATTGACTAGTTGAAGGAAAACCTTCCTAAGTAACACGTGAAATACCTGTGAAGCATTTAATTTTACATGACCCCATTAGGTTTGGTAAGTAATCTAACTAAAGTTCGTACAATTTCTAATACTAATCAGCACTTGAATTCAGGTAGCCTGCAACAAAGTATAGCTTTGGATATTCTGCATATGAGTCTTGTTTCAAATTTCTGAATTTACATTAGAAATAGATAAAGGAGTATAGATTCTGCCCTGTGTTATCAAAAAAACTGTTAAGACATTATTGGAAAAAATGATCAGATAATTTATTTTCTGTTTTTATACTCTTAAATTCTAGTTCCAGGGTACATTGATACATCCCAGCATCTAACTACAAACCTCCCCTGTTATTGTCTGACCAACCTGTTTGTTGGAAGCAGACTGATGCTGCTGCTTTAGGGATATCAATTCTTGGTTCAAAACATTTTCAGGGAAAAAAATAGTAAAACCCTGTGGCTGAACAGAGATGATTTAGTACTGATGATGTGGTAGAGATAGGGAGGCAAGATGGACATTTCTGTGCATTCAGGAATCATCCACTGTAAATGTAGTAGTCACGGGGCCACATCTTCACAGTGTGACCCTGTGGTGGGATCCTGTGTGTACAAAGGGAGGCCCTTCCTCCAGTCTTCCTGTTGTTGGGCATCTTAGTTACTTTCTCATCACTGGGACAACCTACCTGCCATCCACAACGTAAAAAATCGGAAAGGTTTGCTTTGGCTCACAGTTGGTAGAAGTTTCAGTCCGTAGTTGGCTGCCCCCAAAGCAGAGGAGCACAACAGAGGAGAAGGGCTCACCACCTGCAGAAGGGAGCAGGGATCAAGGGAAGAGAAGGGGAAGCCGACTTGCCAGCAGTGCCTCCCGTGACTCACCTCCAGCCAAGTTTCACCTCCCCAGGCATTGTTAGCTATGAACTCATCAGAGAACCAGCCCACTGGTGAGTTTCCCACCCGTGTTATCCACTCACTTCCCAGAAGCCCCACCTAATATCACATGAGGCTTTGAGGTTATAAACAATAGCACTGGGTCATTTTTTTCTAAATCCTCACATTATCATGAGGTTTTCTTTCTTTTTTTTTTTTTTTTTATCTTTTTCCTTTTCCTTCTTTCTGTTGTTGAACAAGAAGAATTAGTTCGTCAACACCCAGTCGCGGTGTGTTCACAATGCCCTAGTCAGGAACCCAGAGCATTCAGCAAATATTATTTCTAGAGCAGCAACAAAAGTAGTTCATTATGCCCAGACTTGATCTCTGTCCCTTATAAGCGAATACCTGAAGATTCTTCCTGTTAGATTTAAAATTACATAAACATCAATTGCCAATGTTTGCAACATCTAATTTTTAGACAGTGCTAAATTATCTTCTGTCCCTGCATCCCTCACAGGAAAAAGATGCAAGTCTTAAAAAATCAGAAGCAATCTGTTCTTACGATGTGGTAATAAAAATGTACTGTTGATAGGTTCTTTTTGCTGCTGTACTCAGTTCTCTTGCTTTATTTGAGAGAACTATCTATGCCAAGACACAATGTATCCGTGCCCCTTTATATGTCTTGTTTTTTGTTTTACCTTTGGTCCTGCTTGGAATTTGTTTGTTTAGATCCAGAAAGACTGGCATTGATGGAACAGAAGATTGTGCTGGGATCTGTGTTTAACTAGCACACCATCTTACACCCTGCACTCAGGAGGAGCCTGGGTCAGAGGGCAGATGGCATTTGAGACCCACCTGGGCTGCATAGCACAACCTTGTCTCAAAACAAGGAAATCAGCCCATTTTCCGTCTTTCTCCAGTAACAGGACTGGATGCCCAGGTTTCCAGCTGGCGCAGATGCTATCCCTTAGCTCTTCACAGGGTACAGGAGCAAGACAGAGTTTCTTCCTTGCCCACTGCCCACCAACCATGCTGTTCTGTTTCAGAAGCAAACTGTAGATTTGTTGATAACTGTGACTAAATCTAAACGGCAATTGAGACTAAATGTGACTGTTTCCATTCTGTAATTTCTGGCACTTTTTCTTTGTATGTAGGAAAAAATGCCAAAGGCTTTTGATTCTTTTTAGTGTTAAATTGTGGCCTTGCATTTCATCAATAAAAGTAACGTGCACTAATAAAATATTAATCAGTATAGCATCTGTATACATTAAGTTGTATCCTAGCCCATAGCCCAGAAGAAACCACTCTTAATAGTTTGATGTATACGTTTCTAGGTATTTTCCTAAGGGCATGTGTGTGTGTGTGTGTGTGTGTCTGTGTGTGTGATTCTATATGTATAGAATATATATGAGCTGTTTTTCTCTCACTGACCAAATAACTGATACCCAAAGTTAAAGGGGGAAAAGGTTTATTTAGCCCACAATTTGTAGAGGATTCAGTCCATAATCTGCTGACTCCAATACAGAGTGCAAAGGGGCAATAGTTCATGGCAGCAGAAGACAGCAAAACCAACAAGGGACTTTTACCTTGCCTTCATGCCCCTTTTATCTTATTCAGACTACTTAGGGCAGCTTGCACTCATGGCCTTAATCATAATGCCCTCAGGCCTAGACCCACCGTGAGTCAAGCACACTAAATTCAGCCACCTCTGCAAAAGCATAAGGTTTATGGGGGCTATCTAAGCACAAGCCAGAGCATATATATTCTAAATATAGTGCTGCATTTTTTCTTTTGTCATTTTTACATTGCAGTTATTTTTCGTGTCAGTATACAGAGAGGAAGAAATTCGTTGTTTATATAATTAGTATAAGTAACTTCCAGTGGGCAATTCTCTGATTATTTCACTTGCTATCATTTTTCTCTAAATGCTTGACGGTACCAGTCTTGGAAATGTTTTATCATGCTTTGGCAAATTCATGATGAAAAGAATATTAATGTAAAAAGGAGTCCCTTCTGTAATGCTTTTCTTTAGAATATTTAAGTTCTTTGAAGGGTATAAGAGTGAGTCACACTGAAATTCTAGAACATCATTTTAAAACAAATAAAAAATCTCTTCCTGTATTGGCCCCGCAGGACCCATGGATAGTTTTAAATTCTTTTCTTTGCCATCAAAGTTAAAAAGGAGCCTGTAAAATCTAAACTTTTTCTTCTGATACTTGGAAGTAGCATCAGAACTCAGTGAGCAGGAACTCACAAGTTTATTCGGGCATTTAAAATCATCTTTTAGAGGTGAAAACATTAATCAGTGATGCTTGTTTTGTATTATTTTTCTCTGCAGTATGGTGATTTAAGCAGTGAAGAAATTTGAGATCAGTTAAGGTTTCAGTGTGACCTTAAATGCAGATAAATGTCCCTTCCACTCAGCCTTGCCTTTGATGAGTGAGAAGCATTAGGCTTCCATTACAGTGATAAGGATAGTATAACAGTGTCTGTGGACCTTCTTCCTCCCAAGTGTCAGTTGTGAAACAGTATTTTTCTAAGACTACTCAGCTACTTTTAAGACTATAGTAACATTTTCATGTCTTATTTTTTACTTGAAATCTAAGCCACAATGGCATTTTGGTGTGTATGTGTGTTTGTGTGGTGTGTAGGTATGTGTGGGTGTGGATGTGTGTATGGTGTGTGCATATGTATGTGTGGTGTGTGCATGTGTATGTGTGGTGTGTATGTGTATATGTGTGGGTATGGGTGTGGTGTATGTATGTGTATGTATGAGTGTGTGTGTGGTGTGTGCATCCTGACTTTTTTCCTCTGCTTTGAGTTCTTTCAGAGTAATACGATGAAAATTACCTGACAATTCACAATTACCGGTTTGCTGTTTTCAAGTTTTGTGAAATTTGTTTTTTTCAATTTTCCATAGTATTTTGAAGCTTTAGAGCATGCATCTGTTAAAATCTTTAACCTTTTCATCATCTCTATTTTTTTTTTTTTTTTTTTTTTGAGACAGGCTCTCACTTTGTAGTTCAGGCTGGCCCCTGAGCTCAGCCTCAAACTCACATCATAGAAATCCTCCTGCCTCTGCCTCCCAAGTCCTGGGATTACAGGCGTGAGCCACCACACCTGACACTGGTATGCGGTACCGGTACCAGTTGCTGCTGGGCGTGAGTCTCCATACCCAGTATGGTATATGGTTACCGGGAATCGAACCCTGGCTCTTGCGCTTGCAAGGCAGGCGCCAGAATAAACGAGCTAAATCCTCGGTTTTTTATCATCTCTTAACAAAATACCAATTCAAATATTGTTTCTAATAAGTACCTTTTAACTTTTTCTTCTATACTTTCAGTCTTTCCCTTCTCTGAAATATAACTTCCTAAGTAAAAGTTAGTTGGTCTTTTTAAACTCTGATTCTCAATAAATTTTTGTCCTCCATTAGAAGGCAAAGTCCTGGAACATAAAGTCTCCTGTCACGATTACCTACTTCGTAAATTGCAGTGAGCCTCAAGCTTCCATAGTGTAATGAGTCTTACATAGCTCTGCAGACAAATTATTTACCTGTGGAGTCAAGTGAAAACAC
>PVIR01017938.1:0-32100 GCA_004026965.1 Petromus typicus
ATGGACATGTGTGAATATGCGAAGGGGTGGTGGTGGCCTAGATAGAGCCAATTGCTTACTGTTCTGTCTAGAGCTTTGCGTAATACAAGCTATTGAAGCTCTAGTTTCCCACTCTAGTTTCATGCTGGTCTTTTTAACTTAGAAATATTTGAGGTTATTCGTTTTAATTTACATCTCAGCACATTGCTTCATACATTTTGACTGTCCGTACATAGCTGAAAGAGAATTTTCTCTATCAAGAAAGAGAATTTCTAGATATTCAAGTGATACATTGGGCATGGATGGTATTGTTCTTTTCTGTCTGCTTTGTAAAGGTTTGTATTAAACTTACTCCTTGCATGAAGAAAATCTATAATAAAATTATGTAACACCAGATTTTACGTTGGGTAATTATTAAAAGACCTTGTGTTCTGGTATGGTTGGAATTTTTTGGTAGTGTCCCACTGTGGTGGGGTAAAATGTGCAGTTATGTACAGAGGACCTTAAAATTGACTTAGAGTTTGAGAGTATTTCTTTGATCAGTCTTGGTCTTCAGAATCAGAAGACCTGTGAATTAAAAAATAATAACAATATTCAACAGAAAGGGTGTCCTTTAAATTATTACATCAGGTACTCGAATCTTACAGTGTTCCTTTAATTTGAGGTTACTTTGATTCTTTGGTTATTTGGATTGGAATATTACGGTTTATTTTACAAATGTTATGATAAATAATAAACTTTAACATGATTGAAAATTTCCTTTATACTGTGTTGTGGAGGCACAGTACTAGAATTTATATGTTGATAGAGTTTAAACTGGTTTCAGTATCTGACTCTGAGTTTGAAGTATTTCTATGCCTTTAAATTGAAAGAGAATCTGTTTTTAGTGTAACTTGTGATAAATTTTTCTGATTATGTTACATGATTAGGACCTCTTTTGCAGGCAGCATACATATCAGAATTTTGTTACTCAAATCAGTATTACTAAAAATACTGGATTGGTTTACTTACTGAGTGCACAGTCCATCATAAATTCAACCGTTTCAAAGTGAAGTCACTTAAATGCTAGCATAAACTACTTTGGAGCCCAGGAATTAGCTACCTCCGTATTCAAAATAAGCAGGCTAACAAAGTTGATATTCTTTTGCAGTTAAATTACTATGGATAATTTAGTCGATTACTAATTAGCTCCTAAGATCTGTATTTTTAAGACCAGAACATTTAATTTTTAAATTTTTAAACCATTTGAAAAATTTTGAGTGAAATGTTCTAATACCATATTGGGAGGATTGGGGGGATTTTATGTTCCATTTAAACAACATCATGATTTTAAAGAATATTAAATTACTAGCCTACTTAAAGTCTGAGTATAGATTATAGAAATTCTTCCTCCTCTCTCTTTTTTTAATACATAGCAATGGTAAAACTGCAAACACTAACTGGGCTTGCAGTATGGTGGAGGAAAAAAGTATATATATATAAAATGTTGCTAAATTAGTTGATGTTAAAAACAGGATTCTAACGTAATCTTTTTTCTTCCCCCTTCTGTCATTCCAACACCTCTTTTTTCGAACTGTGAACTGTAAAGTGGAAGACAAGCATTCCAGTGATGCCAGTAGTTTGCTCCCACAGAATATTTTGTCTCAGACAAGCAGACACAATGACAGAGACTACAGACTGCCAAGAGCAGAGACTCACAGTAGCTCTACGCCAGTACAGCACCCCATCAAACCAGTGGTGCATCCAACTGCCGCCCCAAGCACTGTTCCTTCTAGCCCATTCACGCTACAGTCTGATCACCAGCCAAAGAAATCATTTGATGCTAACGGAGCATCTACTTTATCAAAACTGCCTACACCCACATCTGTCCCTGCACAGAAAACAGAAAGAAAAGGTATGCCATTGTGATTGGATGCTGCACGTTGAACTTTAGTTTCTGATATATGACATTATTTCCTTGGGCTTACATGAGGCTTTAATATAAATTCTTTTTTGAATTGGGTAGATGTAGGTCTAGAGATAGTTGTATAACTTTTTCTTTTAATCTATAATTACTAAGACTCAGCTGTGCTATTGACACTGAAGTCGGGCTTAATTTGTAACGTTTGACAGTGGCTTGAATAACATCAAAGTCAAATGACTGTACCTTTATATTTGCATAAAATTTTTAATTTTTGTGATAATCATCTTGATTGGAAGTCTCAGTTTTCTAAAGCTTTTAGGAGGGTCTGGGATTTAGCTCAGTGGTTCCAGCACCTGAATTTTCTAAAGCTTAATGCAAATACAAGCATTTTTTAAACTTCTCTCTGTATCAGTTTTTTATTGATACATAATTAATAGTAATACAAAATAATCAGATTGGTTTTATATTGTCATGTGTATATTCCAGTTTTTTGTCTTTTTCTTCCATCAGTTCCCCTCCTTTCATTCCTCTTACTGCCATTGCCTTCCCTGTTTCTAAGTCTTGCCTGTAGTTTCCAGCAGGTTAACTGGTTTCAGTTTGTGAATTAGAAAACTGAGTCATGAGGAGTACAGGGTAAAAAGATGTATTAGTTTCTAAATCAGACCTTCTGTCTGAGGGTTGCAAGTAAACATTTCAGTCCAAATTATGTTTATACAGTTCTGTGTTCATAATTACCATGTACAAAAACTCAAAAATTTTGAAGACAATCATTTCGGAAGTATAGTATAAGGAATGTGACAAATGTGTTCACATAAGACTACTCACAGTTCCACACTGCTTCATCAAATGTTTTAAAAATCAAAGGAAAAAAGGGCTGGGGATATAGCTCAGTGGTTCCCGGGCCTGTCTTGCAAGCGCAAGGACCCGGGTTCGATCCCCTGTAACCACATAACAATACTGGGTGTGGAGATTCACCCCAGCGGCAACCAATACCACATACCAGTGCCGGGCGTGGTGGCTCACGCCTGTAATCCCAGCACTCGGGAGGCAGAGGCAGGAGGATTGCTGTGATGTGAGTTGGAGACTGAGCTCAGGGCCAGCCTGAACCACAAAGCGAGACCCTGTCTCAAAAAAAAAAAAAAAAACCTTAAAAAAAAAAAATCAAAGGAAAAAACAGTACACAAATTATAGTAGCACCTCTTTCCACTAGCAAAATCAAGTTTCCCCATAAAGATTGAACCTATCTATCAGATTTGCTTAACTTCACAACCAATTTGGTTTGTGACCAGAATCATAGAAAAGAAGTATGTTCATGGACCAGTATATCATGGATAAGCAGATGTTAGCATTGAACCTTGAAATGGCCAATGGAGAGTTGGCCGTGTTGGTGCAGACCTGCAATCCTAGCACTTGGGAGCAGAGGCAGACAGATTGCTGAGTTCAAGGCCAGCCTGGAATATATGGTGAAACCCTGTCTCCAAAAAAAAAAAAGCTCAGGGAAGTTAGAAGATGTTGATGAACCTTTAAGCTAAATCTGTTTGTTGACCTCCTATTTCACATTGATTTAATTTGGTGTCATGTGTTCAAATCACTGGTTTTGTTTTGCTCCTGGTTTCACCTCTCTTGCACACTTTCAGATTTCTCTTACTGTAGCAGTTACTTATTACTAACTCTGTACTTTTTTCCCCACACAGTGCAAAAAACAGATTGATGCTTATTTCAAGTATTATGTGTTTGCTTAAAGATGACTTACACCAGAACTCATACCTAAACATACCTATCCTTTTTTTTTTTTTTTTTTTTTTGAGACAGGGTCTCGCTTTGTGGTTCAGGCTGGCCCTGAGCTCAGCCTCAAACTCACATCACAGCAATCCTCCTGCCTCTGCCTCCCGAGTGCTGGGATTACAGGCGTGAGCCACCATGCCCGGCACTGTGGTATGTGGTACTGCTTGCTGCTGGGTTGAGTCTCCACACCCAGTATTGTTACGTGGTTACCGGGGAATCGAACCCGGGCCCTTGCACTTGCAAGACAGGCGCCGGAACCACTGAGCTAACTCCCTGGCCCCAACATACCTATCCTTTTGATTGGTTAAGTTTGCAGAAAAATTCCTGAGGAGAATGTTAGTTAACACACTAATTAATATATTTTGAGAGAATGCTTCAGGTTTTTAGTTCTTGTAATTTTATTTGACTCTTTGGTCAAATAAAAGTAGTCACATATATTCTGTATCATTTATGTATGCAGACTTGTACAGTTTTTATTATTTTTTTAATTTGTTTTATTGGTACATTTTATGTACACTTTATGATCACAATCGACACTGAGAGTTTGTACCACTACATGACACAGTTTAATTCTCATTTCTTCGTCTTCCCCGTATACAATTTTTAGAATGATACATTCTTTTAGTCTTTACTAAGTGTAAGGTGTGTTTGTTCTTCCATTTCTTTTTTTTTTTTTGAGACAGGGTCTCACTTTGTGATTTAGGCTGGTCCTGAGCTCAGCCTCCAACTCACATCACAGCAATCCTCCTGCCTCTGCCTCCCGAGTGTGGGGATGACAGGCGTGAGCCACCACGCTCGGCACTGTGGTATGTGGTACTGGTTGCTGCTGGGGTGAGTCTCCACGCCCAGTATAGGTATGTGGTTACCGGGGATCGAACCCTGGTCCTTGCGCTTGCAAGACAGGCACCGGAACCACTGAGATACATCCTCGGCCCTGTTCTTCCATTTCTATCTTGTTGAATTTAGGACTTCTTTAAGACGCAGCTCTATTATCTTTCTAGTTGTATCAGTTAACTTCTCTCCATCTTTTTTTTTAAGGTTTTTTGAGACAGGGTCTCGCTTTGTGGTTCAGGCTGGCCCTGAGCTCAGCCTCAAACTCACATCACAGCAATCCTCCTGCCTCTGCCTCCCAAGTGCTGGGATTACAGGCGTGAGCCACCACGCCCTGCACTGTGGTATGTGGTATTAGTTGCCGCTGGGGTGAGTCTCCACACCCAGTATTGTTATGTGGTTACCGGGGATTGAACCCGGGTCCTTGCGCTTGCAAGACAGGCGCCGGAACCACTGAGCTACATCCCCGGCCCCTTCTCTCCATCTTTTACTTAAATGCTTTGTACTTTTGTGTGGTATAGCATGATTCATTTTAATACATTTTTTATTTAAAATTACCTTCCTTTCTCTCCATACTTTGAGCATCATTCCTGAAAAACTTAATTAAAAGTCATACTAATGGGAAGCTTATAGAAAGAAACTTGATTGCCTTCAGTTGTCTATTTATGTAGAGAAAATTATGCAGTCTTTGCTAGTGTTTCCTTTTGTATCTTAATTAAGGATGCATTTCATTAAGGTGTAATAGTTTCAATCCTTTCAGATTATTCTTAGTTTACATTTGTGAAGTGCCTGTTGAAGTTATTTTTTATTGGTAGAAACATCTATGAGAAAACTAAACTTTGTACTGACTCTCCTTACAAACATTGTGATTGTCCTTATTTGGATTTTCCTTAACAATGATATAATTAAGGACTGAAGTATAGCTCTGTGGTAGAGCACTTGTCTACTGTGAATTAGGCCCTGAGTTTGATCCCGTAGCACTGCAAACAAAAGTAATTATATATATATATAATACCTATCAAAGTATGATAGTTGAAATCTGGTTGGTCTTTTGGATCTTAAATGCTTTATAGTGTGAGTAAGTAATGGTATCTAAAGATGGCTGTGGTAGCATGCAGAATTCACACAAGAACGGGCTCTTTGTCTTCTTACCTTCTGCTCTATTCCCAGTGTTTGACATGTAGATACCAAGCAGTGAGCAAATGTTTGTTGTAACAGAACAAAGAGCTGTAAGATTGATAATGTGCTGAAGGTTAGAGAAGTTACCTGTTTTGGTTGTGGTATTCAGAATAAGAGAACAGTGTATATGTTTTACCAGATCTAATTAAAGTTATCCCAGGAATAGATTTAGATTTATTAGTGCCAGTGTGGCATTTGAGAGAAAGAATGTAAGGTAAATCAATGTTTTAATTGCTGAAGACACAGATATGGAGAAGCAATCCTGGTATTGGGAAGAATAAAACAGCAGATTTACCCAGGTAAACCAGTGTTTCTTCAGGTGACATTTGAGTATTTACTGGTGAGATCATTTATTGCCCAGTCATATAGCAAAGTAATCAACTATTACACTAAAAAATGTAAAACTGTTTGCATTAATTGACACTCAATTACTTTAAAATTTCTAATTCCAGCTGAATATGGTGGCTCATGCCTGTAATCCCGGCCCTCGGGAGACAGAGGCAAGAGGATTGCTGTGAGTTCAAGGCTTGGCTGGGCTACCTAGTGAGCTCAGGGCCAGCCTGAACTACAAAGCGAGACCCTGTCTCAAAAAAAAAAGTTCTAATTCCAGTCTCTTCTGGATTAATGAAATGACAAAGCAGGCAAGAGATGAGTCCTTCTTTGCTGTGGCCAAGTAAGTGCCAGAGCTTAATGACCTCAGTGAGCAAGTTTTTCATTAATTTAGTTATGATTTATTCACATGGATAAGTTTAGAAACCAAGTAGTCACAGAACCCAACCTCCTCAGTGCCTCAAGCTAACCCAGGTTTTGTAACAGAAGGAGGAGAAAAGACTAGTCTAAATATTAATATACAAGATTTTAGTCCTGTAAAGTAAAATTCCCTTTTGTATTTAAATGGTACTAAGACTTCATAGTGTGTGTTAAGACATTAACTTTTTATGGGTGACTTAGCAAGTCACTAACTAGGGATTGTGGATGAATTTTGGCTATCAATTGCTTTGTTAAATAGCTTTGTGGCTACTGAATATTTTGGGAAATTAGGAAGTTTTTTTTTTGTTTTTTTGTTTGTTTGTTTGTTTGTTTGTTTTTTAGGTTTTTGGAGACAGGGTCTCGCTTTGTAGTTCAGGCTGGCCCTGAGCTCAGCCTCAAACTCACATCACAATCCTCCTGCCTCTGCCTCCCGAGTGCTGGGATTACAGGCGTGAGCCACCACGCCCGGCACTGTGGATGTGGTACTGGTTGCTGCTGGGTGTGGGTCTCCACACCCAGTATTGTTATGTGGTTACCAGGGAATCGAACCCGGGTCCTTGCGCTTGAGAGACAGGCGCCGGAACCACTGAGCTAACTCCCCGGCCCCCGAAAATTAGGAAGTTTGGCTGTAGAGTTCCTCAGATAGTTACTGAATAATAATGTATTAATGAAGGAATTTAATTTTAATAAATTTAAATCAAGTTTAATTGGCATAATAAAAATGACATTCGGCTTAGTAAAGATGATGAGGAGAAAGAGCTCTGATGAAAAGAATACTGTATTAGAAAATCTTATTTAGAACTTTTGGATAAGGAAGACCTTGTTGATACTTAAGACCCAGTGTGGTACATGCTTTTAATCTGACGCAGGAAGACTATAAATTCAAGGCAAGACTGGGCTACTTAGAGAGTACATAAAATGGCTGTGAATGTAGCTCAGTGATAGAAGCACTTGCCTAACATGTGAGAGCCCCTATGTTCAATAACCTCCCCCACAAAAGAGAAGCTAAAATGGTGGATTTTATGTCAGGTGTATCTTACCAGGTTTGTTTTTGTTTTTTGTTTTTTTTTAATGCAAAAGGTTACCCACAAGGACTGAAAATCAAGATTAAGTGTGAGGTCAGTTTTCACCCTTAAGATTGATAGCAATTAATAAGTGGATGTGGTGAAATGAAGTTGGAGGGAATGTGTAAGTTAATACTGCTGCTATGGAAGTCATTTAGCAAAATTCATTTAAAAGTTGAAAAATGAGCTGAAAAATGAGGTTATTTTTTGTATGTATTACTGTGACACTTTTTCAGTGGATTGAAATGTTAGCAAAGATTTAGTGTCTTTATCTTATAGAACAGCACCCATTTGTGTACACTTACAAATGCAAAGAAAGGTTTAGATTATGTGATTTTACTTATGATGTATAATTTAAAATAAAATGGAAGTCACCATGGTGATGGTGATGATAATGTTGATGTGGTTGTCATCCTTGCTGCAGCAGTTCTGTATTCAGATGTCCTGTTCAGTAGTACAGCGTCACGAACACACCACACCCACCCACCTTTCTGGGACTGAGGATTGACCCTACGGCCTTCATACTGACCTATTTCCACAGCCCTTTCTAATGTTGAGATAGTTTGACCAAGTTAACTAGGTCAAGTATATATCATAAGCCACTATCAAAAATGAATTGTTTAACATCAGAAAAACTTAGATCAGAAATCAATTTTGGGTCTGATATATATACATTAAAGGGTGGATTGAAAGGGATGGTTTCAAGAAACTGAATGATAAAACTTTGTAGTTTCATTTGGGGTGGGTAACTCCCCCTTCTGGCAAAAGTTGAAAACCCAAGGCAATAATTAATACATGTAAGTATAAAAAGAGAGAAAGTTGCTTTACCTCTTAAAGTAGGTAAACCGAGCTTAAAAGCAGAAAGAGCACAAGCACATACAAATGACTAAAACTAAAACTAGATACCATGTGAAAAAGCATTTAATATAACTAGCATTTCTAACTATTGAAGGTGAGTAGAAGCTGATACTCTTATTAAAGAGCAAGAGTTGACTACAGTGACTTTGTAATGGAAAAGATACTTGGTCTTGTGTAAGCTCTTCTGTAGGTTTTTTAGACAGGGTCTCGCTTTGTAGTTCAGGCTGGACCTGAACTCACTATATATCCCAGGTGAGCCTCAAACTCCCAGCAATCCTCTTGCTTTTGCTTCCTGAGTGTAGGGATTACAGGTGTGAGCCACATGCCTGGCCTCATTTTTGATCTTTTGCTGACTAATTTCAAAAATCTTAAGTTTTCTTTTTATTAGTTGATTTTATTGGTACATTTTATATATACATTGTGAGCACATTCAACATTGAAGATTTGTACTAGTACGTGACACATGTTGATTGTCATTTTTTCCATTCCCCTACCCTCGCTACAACCCTGTATATATAAGCTTTGTTCCTTTTTTTAACCATCAAATTTTTTCTTTACCTTCTTTACTAGCCCCTACCCCTCTCTTTCCCTTTGAACAAAAAAATCTCATGTTTAGTTTAATAAAATCTACTATTCATTATATTAGTCCCACATCCTACAAGAGAAGATTCCAGCAAAGGTGTTAGACAGAACTGTTGATTAAAATTAGGTATGTACAAAGTATAGTGATTAACTTACGATTTGTTTGTTTTATTGTTGCTTTTTTTATTTTCAGTACTTGAACTCCGAACTCAGCACCTTGTATTTTCTAGGCCTGAATGGTGCCATTGAGCCATATCCCTGGCCCTAGCACTCTTTAATAGGTTTTTGTTTTTTTGTTTGTTTCTTATACTAGGATCAAACTTAGGTCCTTGTTTTTGCAGGGCAGGTGCCAGGACCACTGTGCTAAATTGTTTGCCCCATACTCTTTAATAGTAATTTTGTTGCCTTTTATATGAAAAAAAGCAGTTTAGTATTTTATGGGTAGTATTTAAAATACATCTCAGGTAATTTGGATTTACACTATATAGTGTTGCTTAGCTTTGTGTATTTAGCACAAGATTCATTAACGTCCATCACATTTCCATGACATTGTTAGGGCCTGGCATCCCCACCACTAATCCCCAACACCAGCAGTTTTGTGGCCTCGTGCAGTATGCAGACTAACCTAGGGAGTGAGAGTGGTTACATGTGCACCTGTGACCTAGGATCCAGCATGCAGTCGACAGATAATGTTAATGCAACTAGGACCAAAAATGGGGATACATACAGTTTCTCTTCTGAGGAAGCTCATATTCAGGTAGAACACTGCTGAGTAATGCAAGATGTTGTTAGGACCCCCTGAACAAAGAGGAGGGATGTCCACTCAGCAGCTTAAATACAAAACTTGTACTGTTAGTAATATTGTAAAGCAGTTTCTGATTAAGGTATGTAATATAAACATTTAACTTATAACATGCTTTGGAAGGGCATTTGGAGGGGGTGTTGTAAAAGAACAGTCTAAAAATACTATACTGATCATCTACCTAGAAAATGGGTTTCACTTCCCCATGTTAGACTTATTCCACTCAGTTCTTTGTGTTGTTCTTTGCTGGGATTATATTTCCCTTTGTATGTTTTTAGTTAAAAAGGGCCTAAGGTACTCCAGCATTTTTTTTAAGATTCACTTTGTGGTGCCGGGGATTTAAGTCAATGGTTCCAGCACATGCCTTGCAAGTGCAAGGGCCTGGGTTTGATTGATCCCCAGTAATTGCGTATCACAATGTTGGGCGTGGTAGCTCACACATATAATCCCAGCACTCGGGAGGCAGAGGCAGGAGAATTGCTGTGAGTTTGAGGCTAGCCTGGGCTATGTAGTGAGTTCAGTGCCAGCCTAAACTACAAAGCGAGACCCTGTCTCCAAAAATAAAGATTTTTTTTGTGAAACTTTCATGCCACATAAAAGCATGTGACATTGTTTTAACTGGCCAGACAATGCAGCACTATAGATGAGAGATTTATCTTACTCTGCTCAGAATATTTCCATCAGAAGAAGTTTGGTTAAGAGGTTTTTTTGTTTTGGTTTTTTTTGGGGGGTGGGGTGAATTTAGCTTAGTGGTTTTGGCACACAAGGGCCTGGGTTTGATCCCGGGTAACCACATACAATACTGGGTGTGGAGACTCAAGCCCACCAGCTGGCAAGCTATACCACATACCACAGTGCTGGGCGTGGTGGCTCACGCCTGTCATCCCAGCACTCGGGAGGCAGAGGCAGGAGGATTGTTGTGATGTGAGTTGGAGGCTGAGCTCAGGGCCAGCCTGAACTACAAAGTGAGACCCTATCTCAAAAAAAGTTTTTTTTTTTTTTTTTTTTTTTTGTTTTTTTAGAGCGGAAAAACCCCAGAGCCATACTATGTCAGCTTACCTCCCTGTGATAGCTTATCTGAGATAATTCACTACCCGCAGGGTGAGCTTTAGGCTCAAAGTTTCAGTCCCTGGAACATACATAGCTGATTGCTTTTGGGCCTGTGGACACATCACAAAACCTCATCACCAAGCTGCTGCTCTTGGCAACTGGAAGCACACCTCCAAGCCTGTTTGTTTTGTAATGACCAAGGAACCCAGAGCACACCTTAGAACTTTCCAAGTTACACAAAAGAGTAAGTTGTCCCAGGTTCATTAGATCCAAGTTGGAGCCTGTGCATCTGAATTTTTATGTTTCAGGATTTGATTCTGTTAAGCAGTCTGTCAAGTAATACCTAAACTAATAAAAAATTACAGCCTTCAGGTAGGGCACTTGTATTAATAGCATTAAGTAGGTTCAGTTGGTTTCCATACATTGCTTATCTGTTTCAGTACTGTTTCATGCCATTTCATTTACTTCACTTAAAGAGCAGTAATGGATTTTTAAGCCCTTCCAATTTTCAAGTCTCTGAATAATTATCAACTATAAAACAAAATTTGAAAACACTTTGCACCTCTTTTTGCAACTTGCTTCTGTCCTTAAAAGCAAAAGGAAATGCACAGAAAATAACAATGAGAATCTTTTCAGAGTAATATAAGCTATAATTTCTGCTTAAATTAACAGGCTTTTGTAAGGAAAAAATTGTTTTCATCATTTCATACAGCTTTTTTTATATCCAGACCGCCAAAGCTAGAAAAGTGATAGGTAGTCTGCCAGACTGAAGATCTTGCTATAAAGTGTCTGCCTTATCAAAATTCAGCTGTCTTAGATTTTCTGAGTTAATCACATAATCTGAAATTTTCTAAAATAGCTGTCCATACTTGAGAGATGTTTTATTCCTAGTTCTTTTTTTTTTTTTGAGACAGGGTCTCACTTTGTAGGTTAGGCTGGCCCTCAGCTCAGCCTCCAACTCACATCACAGCAATCCTCTTTCTGCCTCTGCCTTCCAAGTGCTGGGATGACAGGCGTGAGCCACCATGCCCAGCACTGTGGTATGTGGTACTGATTGCTGCTGGGTGTGAGTCTCCACGCCCAGAATTGTATGTGGTTTCTGGGGAATCAAACCCGGGCCCATGTGCTTGCAAGACAGGCACTGGAACCACTGAGCTAACTCCCCAGCCCCTCCTAGTTCTTGACTATTGTGCTTGTGATATTGTGAAGACTGGAAAAGGAGCCCCTATTCAGTGAGCTTGCCAACTTCTCTTGGGCCATGAAGATTGTGAATGTTTTGGTTCCTAGAATTAAAAATGAAGATTTACAGTTGCAGTACCAGCCAGCAGTGTAGTCTTCAAGTGCAGTGCTCCTGAAACTTACACATAGCTTTGCAGCCACAGTCTTAATCCAGTCATGACTGATATGCAGTCTGAAAAATTCTTAAAAATAACTGTGTATGGGGAAATTAAAAATGCTTTAGCAAACATTTGTACATAGTCTACCTTGATAGCATAAAAAAGACGTGACTATCTTTAGTGAATGTTCTTATGTCAGAGTTCTAGTTTCTTGACAGCATTGAAGTAACTATGTTAATGAAATTCCACGAAATGAAATAGTCAGTTTGTGCTCATTTTCTGTGGGTAGATAATTGGTTTGTTTTTTATTTCAAGCTAAAACAAGCACAGTACTATTTTGGTAGTTAATGTCTCTTGATTTATAAAGTTTCCGTAGGGGTGTAATACATAAGGATAGTTATTGGACATAAATATATTCATCTTCACTTTTTCTACTTAATGTCAAATTATTTTCCAGTGTGATTGAATGCATATTTAGTTCCCTGAATAAATTTTATGTAAATGATCTCATTACTTCTTGACAATATTTTGTATTGTCAGGCTTCAGTTGCTGCCTGAGTATGAATGGGTATATTCTTTATCTTACTTTTTTTCTGATTGATAATTAAGTTAATCTTTTAGTCATTTGGGTTTCTTCTGTGAAATACCTTAAAATTTTTCTGTTGGGTACCTTGTCCTTTGATTCACAGTAATTCTTTTAAATACTCTGGGTGCTGATATTTTGATTGTTTTGCTTTTTGTAATTTGTTAATGTTTTATACTGCTAAAGATAGTTGCTTGTTTGCCTTTGATAAGTTTTTTAAATGTCAATATTACAATGTAGTTTAACATAAATTGATTTTTATTATTTGACAAAGCTTGCTATATTCTTTCTTCAAAAAAAATTTTTTTTGTTCAAGGCTCATTATCAGTTTTTCAGATAACAGAAAGAATTGGGGCATTCATTGCCATAGCATTGAACATATGCATAAAATAGAAACAGCTCTTCGTACATGTTTCAGACATTTTATTTCAAATACTATAAGGCATACTTTTGGTGGTGCTGTTTTATCATGTAGTCCTAAAACTCTGGTGCTATAGATAGCAAAAAAGTTCAAAATAGGAGTCTTCTCACTCATCAGATCCTTTGTTCATGTAGGGAATGACTGGTGGGTGCCAGTTTTGACGTGCATTAGGGGTGCGCTGTGTTTTTAGGTTATTGCTATTGTCATAAACATTCTGTCTTTAATCCTGAGATATAAATTAAGTTGTGAAGAATTGAGCTGTCCGTTTATCCTAATGGAAGCTATATGAATATGAGGTTAGTATATGATGGTGTTTTACACTTGCAGGGAGAAGGATGTGGTTCTTTCCAAAACAGACATGATTGTTACATCAGGTTCTTTGACATTTATTGAGTTGGTTAGTTGTTTCCTTGTTTGTGCTTTTTGTAGTGCGGGGTATCAAACTCATGACCTTATATTTACAAGCAGGCTGTGCTGCCGCTGAGCCAAATCCCCAAGGCCCGATTCATTGACTTTAAACAAGCTACCTGATCTTTCTTGTTCTGTTTCTCATCAGTGCACAAGGATATAAAAATGTCTAGCTTATTATTCTAATGAGGCACATATTTACTGAACAACCTTGTAACAAATGAGATTATTTGTATTAACACATAGAAGATATTCTTACAGTGTTTGTTTAGTGTTTGTTTGTTTAGTTTCCTGTTCAGATCATTTTTCCCGCCCTCTCTCCTTTTCATTTAGAATCTACAGCAGGAGACAAATCAGTATCACATTCTTGCACAACTCCTTCCACGTCTTCTGCCTCTGGACTGAATCCTACATCAGCACCTCCAACATCTGCTTCTGCAATCCCTGTTTCTCCTGTTCCGCAGTCACCAATACCTCCATTACTTCAGGACCCAAATCTTCTTCGACAGTTGCTTCCTGCTTTGCAAGCCACGCTGCAGCTCAATAATTCTAACATGGACATATCCAAAATAAATGAAGGTAAATTTCCGTATTCATTTGAATTGCCCAGAATTAAATAGTTGTTAAAACTTCAGTTTATGAATGGTTGTTTCTTTTTGAAATTCATATTTGAACTTCATATTTTTGGAATAGGAATTAATATCTCTCATAGTTTGATTCCTTTCATGGTATAATTTAGTAATACTTCTATATACTTTTTTTTAAAGGTCTTCTTTTTTTTGAGACAGGGTCTCACTTTGTGGTTCAGCCTGGCCCTGAGCTCAGGCTCCAGCTCACATCACAGCAATCCTCCTGTCTCTGCCACCCAAGTGCTGGGATTATAGGCGTGAGCCACCACGCCTGGCACTGTGGTATGAGGTACTGATTGCTGCTGGGTGTGAGTCTCCATGCCCAGTATTGTTATGTGGTTATATCCCCGGCCTTTTTTTTTTTTTTTTTTTTTTTTGAGATAGGGTCTCGCTTTGTAGTTCAGTCTGGCCCTGAGCACAGCCTCGAACTCACAGCAATCCTCTCACTTCTGCCTCCCAAGTGCTGGGATTACAAGCTGAGCCACGACAACCAGCACTGTGGTATGTGGTATTGATTGCTAGTGTTGTTGTTGTATGTGGTTACCAGGGATCAAACGTGGGCCCTTGCGCTTGCAAAACAGGCTCTGGAACCACAGAGCTAAAATCCAAGCCCAGTACTTCTGTACACTTTTAAAGACTTTGTATCTAACCAGGCATGGAAATACATGCTAGTAATCTCTGCCCTCTGAAGACTGAAGCAGGAGGATTACCAGTGGGGTTGAGGGCAACCTAAGCTATATAGTGAGATCCTGTCTTAAAAAGAGAAAAAGAAAAAAAATTTTATCCAGTTGTTGCTGGAGACACATTCTTTCATATGTTTAGTGCGGAGAATTTGTTAAAATTGGTATAAAAACTTTTCTTTTTATTTTGAAATATTACACTAATTACTGGAAGAATAGGAATTTAAGTCCTTAAAATTCTAAATTGGAGGTAGGCCCTAGATAAAATTTTGCCCTTTTTTCCTTACTAATTATATTAATTACATCACAGCTTTTGGGTATACTGCTAAAATGCTTGGGCAATCATTTCAAGGAAAATTCAGCAGAGGTAGATATGCCTTTAATTTGGAAATCACTTATTCAGACATTTAATAACAGTGATTTAATTCAGTTTCCTAAAAATAGAGCTCTATCAAGACTAATTTACACTTTTAACCACCTTGTCTTTTATGTATTTTTTTTTTCTGTAAGATAAACTGCAGCTAAGACCAATAGGTAAATGTTTAACTAAAACTTGGGAAAAGGTTAAGACTATGTTAATAATACATGATCATGTATGTCATTGCTGGGGCCAGTGTGATGTGTAGAGAGTAAGTAGTCAGCTCATCTGAAAGCAGTCACAGAAATCACAACATTTATCCATTTAATCTTGAATAATACATGGTGCTTTATTACAGATAGAGTTCTGGCATAATCAAACGTTCTAGGAAATATTCTGTGGTATTTTTTGAAGGTTTATCTTTTTTGGGTGTGAGGTACCAGGGATTGAACTCAGGACTTTGGCTTGCCAGGCGGGCACTGTGCCGCTGAGTACTTTGCATGCTGTGCCTGTGCTCCCTTCTCCCCAGAAGCTTAGATGTATGGTAAACACAGTGAGTCTCTTTTTCCTGCCTCAGACCATTTCTCATTTATTTGTGTTTTGGTTTGAAACCTCAGTGTGTTACTAATGGTTCATAACCCTCTTGTTTTTATTTTAATTTAAAAAATAATGGGATTTCAGTTCTTACAGCAGCTGTGACACAAGCTTCACTGCAGTCTATAATTCATAAGTTTCTTACTGCTGGACCATCTGCTTTCAACATTACATCTCTGATTTCTCAAGCTGCTCAGCTTTCTACACAAGGTATTTATTCATATTCTTGGATACTTCTAAAGTTGTATTTTAGTTTTATTTGAAATTAAGACCAGGTTGTTGTCTTGTTTTTGACAAGAAAATCTTTTTGACATTACCCTACAATGTAATTTTTTTTTTGTTTGCTTTTTGGAAGATTGCATAGACTGTACTATGTTTATTTTTTAATGAAGCTTTGGCATTTATTTCTCACATCTGTATCACAATACATTAATTCCCCAACCTACAAACTACAGGTAGTTCTATTCTGGGAGAATATTCGTAAGTCAGATTCATTGCAAAGTTCAGTGAAAAGAGTCAAATACATCTCTGATACAAATATAGACTGTATACTGCTTTGTTCCCCCCAGCAGTCCCCACATCCCCACTGCTTCTCTCTCCTCCAAAAGTCCTGGGCTGATGGGCGCTGCACAACCGTGCACTGTTGCTCTGTTTAGTGAGGCCAGTAGCTGGCCCATGACTGTGTCCGGTAGACACCTGAGCTACTGCCACAATTTTGTCCACATCTATGAATGTGCATAATGTGAGGTCCATTTGTATCTGTGAAAACTCACAACTCGAATGTCTGAATTAAGTATATACTTAATTCAGAATTTAAATTGTTAGTAACGTACTTTACTCCATAGCTGAAAGTAAACTTTTGATATTCCCTAAGTCTTTATGTAACATCCCATCTATTATTAGAGATTGATGTTGCATGATGGTTGACTAGAGAATGGAGATTCCTACTTTGAAGAACTCTTCCTCTTCTCCATAAAAATATTCAGATGGAGAGAGGGGAGTGAAGGGGTCACTTTGTCGGAACATTAAGCTGAGCAGGACACCTGATAGGGAATGGATATACAGTGGTGCAGAGACACAACCCCCCTGGCTAGCATCTTTAAGGCTGGGGACTGAGGGATGCGTGGGCCTAAGTAAAAATAAAAAAGAACTACAGATGACGGCAAGAAAGCTCCCTCCCTTATGAGACCAGATTAAGGCTGAACTTCTCTAGCTCAGAAAAGAATAGCAGCCTCCAATGAGTGTGCTGACCCTTGTAGCATGTTTAGTCAGTGCGGTGAGTGTTCTTTGGGGAATATAAGTGATGGGGTGTGTGGACTGGGATACATGGATTGGTAGCACCTGTCTTACAAAAGCTTTTGGTTTATTTGAAATTAATTACTTCACTCTTTTACAGCCCAGCCATCTAATCAGTCTCCCATGTCTTTAACATCTGATGCCTCATCCCCAAGATCTTATGTGTCTCCAAGAATAAGCACACCTCAAACTAACACAGTCCCTATCAAACCTTTGATTAGTACTCCTCCTGTTTCATCACAGCCAAAGGTATGTCACTTCTGAAGGAATGTGGAATAAAGAAACGACTTTTGGAAATTTGTAACATTTTAGATTCTGTACTATAGAGAAAACTCCCTGAGATTAAGGTGATAATGGAGTGAATACACACGGTTGATAGTAGGCACAAAAGAGGAATTGGAGTCACTGTTAACTTGCATACAGCACCTGGCACTACTGTTGGGTTTATGCCCTTGAGAGCAGAATGGAAAGGAGGGTATACTGAGTCTTCCTTGTTTGCAGAAGGTTCAAGCTAAAGCACATGAGAGTTTGCCAGTGACTCCTGTTCTATACTTTTATTTTTAAAATGAGTCAGCTTGAGTCAGCTTCTCTACTAAGAACTTTGAATACCATGTTTTGATTTTTTGACATCATGAATATCACATACTATTTGTTTCACTTAATAATAAATTAGGGGCCGGGGATTTGGCTCAGTGGTTCCGGCGCCTATCTTGCAAGCGCACTGATCTGGGTTCGATACCAGTAACCACTTCCAATAATGGGTGTGGAGACTCATGCCCAGCAGCAATCAGTATCATGTACCATAGTGCCGAGAGTGGTGACTCATGCCTGTAATCCCAGCACTTAGGAGGCAGAGGCAGGAGGATTGCTGTGATGTGAGTTGAGGCTGAGCTCAAAGCCAGCCTGAACTACAAAGTGAGACCCTGTCTTTAAAAAAAAAAAAGTAAATTAAAACTTTGAGTCTGGTTTTTGTAGTAGTCAATGTTTGTAACTTCAGCCTTTGTGGATAGAGAATCTGTCTTCCTGAGCAGTACTGCCTGTTGGTCTAACTAGAATTTCAGATGAGTGGTTCTGTAGGACACACTGCTGCTTACCTGCCTCTGTGCTGTGAGCAAGGACCTCAGCACTGTCAACTATCGTTTTAGTCGTGGCCATAACTTGTACATTGTCAATATCAGTTGCATCATTCTTTGGTTTTGAGCATAACAGCTATAAAATATTGAGTGTTTAGAGTTCACTGCAGATAGGTTTAGTTTTTTTTAAAGTAAGCGTGAAAGAATGAGCTATTTCAAACCTTTCAATGTTGAAGAATTCTATATTCAAATAAGATATTCAAGAGAAACTTAGAAGTAAAATTATATTGCTGGACATGGTGTCTCACACCTGTAATCCCAGCACTTGGGAGGCAGAGGCCAGAGGATTGCTGTGAGTTTGAGACCAGCCTGGGCAACATAGTGAGTTGAGGGCTAGCCTGAACTACAAAGCAAGACCCTGTCTCAAAAGAAGTAAAATTATATTGTGTCCTCTTGTGAAGGCCAGCTTTTAGTCTTTATTCCTCAGCCATTGGTTAATGCATGTTTCAGGGCAGAGTCAAGATTGAATTTATTTTTTTTAAATACCAAGTTATAATTGTCTTGTTTGCAGTCCTTATTGTTTGTCTGTATTTTGTTGGGGTACTAGTTAAATATGAACAAACAGTCCTTGTCCTCAGAGCTTAGAACATGTCTTTAAGGTAATATTTTAGGAATGCAGGGCCGAGGAGTTAGCTCAGTGGTCCCGGCGCCTGTCTTGCAAGCTCAAGGGCCCAGGTTCAATCCCCAGTAACCACATACAATACTGGGCGTGGAGACTCGCCCACCAGCAGTCAGCACCACATACCACAATGCCGGGCGTGGTGGCTCACGCCTGTAATCCCCGCACTCGGGAGGCAGAGGCAGGAGGATTGCTGTGATGTGAGTTGGATGCTGAGCTCAGGGCCAGCCTGAACTACAAAGAAACCCTGTCTCAAAAAAAAAAAGGAAGAATGCAGTAGTGTAGCTAAAAATGAATACATAGAAGATTCAGTTTTATAGTCATAAAATCAATATTACCAATCCCTTAAGCGGGCGACAGTTTTTCTCAGGTTGCTTTAAAAACTTAATACAGGGCTGAGGACTTAGCTCAAGTGGTAGGTACCTTACCTACCTACCTTGGAAGCATAAGGGCCTGAGTTCCATCCCTGGTGCTGCAAAATATATCAAGTAATTCAGTACTTGAGTTTACATAGAACTTACTAAACGTTCTTTATAGAAAGGACAAGGACTTCTAGTTAGAGTAACTCAGGCTAGGTACCAGCATGGTGGCACTTGCCTATAATTCCATAACTCAGAAGGCTGCTGTGAGTTTAAGGCTAGGTTGAAGTGCGTTGTAAGACCCTGTCTACCCCCCCAAAAAAAAAACCCAAAAAAAGTGACTCAGAAGTAGCAGTACCAGCCAGGTTTGTTTAGGAGCATTTTTATAAAAAATAAAAAATTTAAGCCAGGTGTAATGGCTGCATTTATAATCACTCTTATTGGTGGGCAGACATGGGGATCTCAACTTTCACATCAGCATGGTTGACACAGCAAGACTTCATTTCAACCACAAGAGTATTTTCAGTGTTCATTGTAGTGTCCCTACCTCATCGGTCATTATTAGTTGTTTCTTTCTTTGATTTCTTGGCTGTTCTCATGAATCAAGTGCAACAACATGAATCTCTTTCCTCTGTATATTTTTAATATATGAGAAGTGGGACTTCTTTCAAAGTTGTTCCATGAATTCCCTTCAATAGGCTGTTGGTGTTATAAAGCAAACATCACACATCTGCAGCTTTAGGATGTGGCTGTATCCTAAAAGTTTCTGCCTGATTTTGTGCCTCAATTTACAGCTTTCATTTATTATATTTATTCTTTGTTTTCTCTGGCCATGAATAAGATGATAAATAGCATTTTATCCTCATTGGCATCGCCTACCTCTATATGGTACCATCTTTTGGAAGCCTCATAAGTTGAATTGTGTGTGAATTTGAATTGAATAATTCAAATACCTGACTGAAATCGAAATATTTGTGTAATTGTAACATAGATGCGTGGATTGGATTTGGGAGCCTAACTTTAATTTATACAAATGCTTATATCATTTTCTGTAATTTCTTTTTTTTTTTTTTTTTTTTTTTTTTTTAGGTTTTTGGAGACAGGGTCTCGCTTTTGTGGTTCAGGCTGGCCCTGAGCTCAGCCTCAAACTCACATCACAATCCTCCTGCCTCTGCCTCCCGAGTGCTGGGATGACAGGCGTGAGCCACCACGCCCGGCACTGTAGTATGTGGTACTGGTTGCTGCTGAGTGTGGGTCTCCACACCCAGTATTGTTATGTGGTTACCGGGGAATCGAACCCGGGTCCTTGCGCTTGCGAGACAGGCGCCGGAACCACTGAGCTAACTCCCCGGCCCCATTTTCTGTAATTTCTGTGCTGTTTGCCTGTGTGACTGAAGCCTGTCTCACCAGTGTTTTGACATTTTAGGTTAGTACTCCAGTTGTGAAGCAAGGACCAGTGTCCCAGGCAGCACCACAGCAGCCTGTGCCTGCTGACAAGCAGCAGGGTCATGAGCCTGTCTCTCCGCGAAGTCTTCAGCGCTCGAGGTAGGTTGGTGTGTGTTGAACTGGATTATCTCCTGCAGTGTGGCATGCTGCTTTCTTTAGTAGTATTTATGCACAGAACATGGGAAAATCCAAGGATAGCCTGAGTTTTGTTACAGAATTGACAAAGAGACAAATCTTTATACAAGAAATAGATTACTGCCTGGTAATAAAGTCTGAGCTAGTTTGCTGATAGCTTTTTTTCTCTTAAAATTTAACTTGGTATAGTGCACAGTGGGACTAAAAGTACATGATGCTATAGTATTTTGTTGGTATTCTGTCACTTTTGACCCTCGTCGCAGCAGTCTTGCCAGTCCCGGAAGTCACCCCTCGGCCTGTTGTCGCTGGCTGCTTGCTGACTTCAGCTTTGACCCTCTACACATTGCTCTTCATATAAGTTACTTAGCACTGTGTTGTGTTTCCCTTTTTGTTCATTAATGATACAGCTTTGAAAGAAACTTGTTGAATGAATTGTTTTCATTTAATTTTCCTATTTTTATTTTATACTGTGAGATGACAAAATAATTCAACTGATGTTTTTATTGCTGTTTTCTAAACAAACATTTCAGAACTTACACCTCCAAATGAGAGTTGTTCCCTTCAAAATAATCACCTTGGGAAGCTGTCTGCTTACTCCAGCAATGTTGCCATTGCTCAGAACATTTTTGGGAAATTCTTCTTTTAAATTGTCTTTTGAGGCTGCAGTTTTATTTTAAATATCCTCAGTGGGGAAAACTTCATCCTGTGGGAGCTTTAGTTTTTGGAAATAATTGAAATTGATTCAGAGCCAAGTCTGGTATAGCAGGTAGGAAATCAACTTGGTGATCAAATTTTTAGTTCTCACCACCGTATCTACAAACCCTGTAGATGGCCCAACCATTGGCTTTGAAAAGATAACCAGTCTCAGTGCTAATATGGTGTCAGTCTTTATATTGTTTCACCACTGTGTTGATTTAGTGCTCTCCAATTTGAAGTGCATATGTTTTGCCTCACTATTTACCCTCTATATAAGATAGGGTATTCAAGTGTGCTTTGTATCTATAGCTGTTAAAACCTTTTATTTCGTATGACTTACTTCTTGTTAGTGTTTGCAGTTTACAGAGTCAACAAGTTCTGTCAGATTTGGAGAATGTAATTTTCACTTAGTGTTGACAGTAGTGTTGGAAGGGTTCTTTCTTCTCAAAGGGTATTGAGAAAGACATCATATAAACATACTTTAGATTGGTAATTCTATTTATTTGATATTAAAATAAATTTTATGGGAATTTGTATAGACATTATTATTAACAGGTAATTTCTAGAATATTATTTATAATTCTGCTTTTCTTTTCTTTCCTAGTAGTCAGAGAAGTCCATCACCTGGTCCCAATCACACTTCAAGTGGGAATGCATCAAATGCAGCAGTTGTCCCACAGAACTCATCTGCCCGCCCTGCGTGCTCCTTAACACCGACGCTTGCGGCACACTTTAATGAAAGTCTCATAAAGCACGTCCAGGGCTGGCCTGCAGATCATGCAGAGAAGCAGGTATGGCCCAGGGCTGACATCATTGAGTGACTGGCAAAAAGCAAAATTCAGCTGTCAGAAAATCTGTCTAGGATGCCTGAATTTGGCTATAACTATTGTCTGTTGTCATTTCATAAAATATTAGATAGTTTATGAGCTAAAATTTGATACTTTTGCTTGGAGGAGAAATTTGTGCACATTTTAGTTAATTGCCTTTTACCACTGTTTATTAGACAGATGACCATCTATAATGTCTAAAACTCCACAGAAACTTAGTTGTTACGTGCATTTTTACAATGTGGGAATACAGTAATTTTCTCTTATGGTAGTCTGAGAAATTGAACCTGGGGCCTCACACATGCCAGCATCTGCCCTATTTCTTTTTCTTTTTTGAGACAGGGTCTTGCTTTGTAGTTAAGGCTGGCCCTGAGCTCAGCCTCCAGCTCACATCACAGCAATCCTCCTGCCTCTGCCTCCTGAGTGCTGGGATTATGGGTGTGCCCGGCACTGTGGTATGTGGTACTGATTGCTGCTGGGCGTGAGTCTCCACGCCCAGTATTGTGTGTGGTTTCTGAGGATCGAACCTGGGTCCTTGTGCTTGCAAGACAGGCACTGGAACCACTGAGCTAAATCCCTGGCCCTCAACTGCCCTATTTCTGAGCACTGCCCGCAGCCCTCGTGAGCTTCTTACTGTGCCTGAACTTTGAGAGTGACAGTTGTGTTCAGTGACTTAGCTAGTGTCCTCCTTTCATTAGCCATGGGCTTTGAGTCTCACTTCACGGTGTGAACACCCTTTGCTTACAAATGCCATTTACTTAGGAAGCCTCAGGATGAAGTCAGGTGACTGCTTCCCACTTTTAGAGATGACTTCTAAAAATAGTGTTTCCCTGGGCCAGGAATTTTGCTCAGTGGTTGAGAGACCTGGCTTTTGCAAGCACAAGATCCTGGGTTCAATCCCCGGGAACCACATACAACAATGCATGGTGACTCATGCCCACAAGCAATCAGTACCATATTCCACAGTGCTGGGCATAGTAGCTCATGCCTATAATCCCAGCACACCTAGAGGCAGAGACAAGAGGATTGCTGTGAGTTTGAGGCTCACCTGGATGGGATACACAGTGAGCTCAGGGCGAGCCTGAACTACAGAGCGAGACCCTGTCTCAAAAAAAAACATAGTGTTGTTCTTATATGCCCAAACATTTTTGAACATATATTGGAAAAGATGATTCTCTTACCTTACTGTAAGATTCTTCTTGGAAATGTAAAGTTTTGTGTACATTAATGCTATTTGTAATATACTTTGTAATTTTATTTCTTTGATTATAGGCATCAAGATTGCGTGAAGAAGCCCATAACATGGGAAGTGTTCACATGTCAGAAATTTGTACTGAATTAAAAAATTTAAGATCTTTAGTCCGAGTATGTGAAATTCAAGCAACTTTGCGAGAGCAAAGGTAAGTTTTATGTTCTGTAGTATTAATGTGGACTAGTTCCTTTTGCTTGTTCAGAGTGTTGTGCTTTCCAAGAACCCATTGGATCCCTAAAGCCATAGCACCAGACCTCATAGTTGAATGTATTTTCTATCCTAACTAAGCATGTATATGTATAGCACTATGGTTGTAGCTTTCCCAGTTTCCGGTGCAACAGCAAAACTACTGTGAATTTCTTTCTGTTGCTTCACAATTTCATGAAAAGGAATTCTTCATCAGTAGGTGAGAACTTAAGGAAGCACTTTGCAGTTTCTTGGTTCTCCATGGCATTTTGGAATTGCCAGCATCATTACTATTGTGCTTTCAGGCCATTATTTTGTGAAATAAAGGATTTGAACACACAGACAATGTGATACTGTTAACTACTGATTTGACAACTAGCCAAGGCTGCTGCTAGGTGACTGCTTCGCAGGTCGTGTGTTCAACAGGTGTGTCCTGGATAAGGGATGAGTGTCCTTGGTGGAGAGCGTCCCAGGGAGGGCCCAGGTCTCACCTTTCAGGACAGTGCCAGGATTGCTTCTGGGATATATTACGTTTGAACTGTGGGTGCCTGAAACCAGAGAGAGAGAAACAGGATGTAGTAGGATAGCTGCTGAGTTGATTAACACAGATTTTTCTATGTGAAAATTACATTCTCTTTGATAGATCACATTCCGTATACTGTCTTCATCCATCAGTATCCATGAGTGATAAAATATTCTTTTCTCAACCAGTGATAAATGCTTTTTTTTCTTTTAATCATATTTTCTTTAAAACTAAGCTAGAGTGAATTATTTTAAAAGTGAATTGTTGACACCAGCTAGTTACAAATCTCTTGTTTGGAGCTTAGTACTGCACTGCTGAGGAGGTTCCAGCTGGGATTTCAGATTGCTGGTCATGTGGTCCTCGTGTCACCTGCAGGTCCCTTGCAGACTGTGACGTGGGAAACATGTTGTCAGGGCTTCGGTGATGCAGTATATTTACTGCTCTACTTCTGCGAACGCTGATCTCGTATTTAAGTATTACATCTAAACCACATTATACCTTGGATATATTTTTTAATTACAGTTATAAAATTGAGGGTCAACTTTCAATTGCTTTATTACACCCTATCTATATGCATCACTGGATTCAGAGGGAAGAGGTAATCTTGTCCTGGTACTGTAAATGATTACTAAGTACCAGATTTGGATTTGTACTAAACTTGGAAGAAGTGTTTCTTTTTTACTTCTGAAATATGTACTTTTTGAGTATCTACTGGGATTTTGTTTAATTTAAGGATCTGAAAACAGTTTTGACATAGAGGAAAAACTTCCTCCAATATTTAACAAATAACACTGGCCATTTTGTGTCTTCAGGTAAACAGTACACATGATCAGACACTAATCTGCCTCAGTCACTGGAATCATAGATAATATATTTCATAGGTTACACAGAAGGGAAGGGTCAGAAAAGGAAAGATTTCATACTTGGGGCGTCTAGTTACCTGTGAAGTTTCATTTTATCTTCTTTGTTAAATATACAACTTACCAGTTGGAGTTTGACTTGGTTCCATTCAAAAACACAAAACTGGAGAATGCAGCTATAGATTGAGCCCAGGGCCTTGAGCATATTCATCATGTTCTCTACCTCTGAGCTATAGCCCCAGCCCTATTTTCAGGTTTTGGTTTTAAGTTTTTTGAGACAGGGTCTCGTTTTATAATTCCAGCTGACCCTGAACTCACTATGTAGCCCAGGATAGCATCAAACTTGGAGTCCTCCTGCCTCTGCCTTCTGAGTGCTTGAGCCACCCACGCCCAGCCCCATTTTCAATTTTTTTTTTTCTTTTTTGAGACAGGGTCTCCCTTTGTAGTTCAGGCTGGCCCTGAGCCTAGGCCTCAAACTCACATCACAGCAATCCTCCTGCCTCTGCCTCCCGAGTGCTGGGATTACAGGCGTGAGCCACCACGCCCGGCACTGTGGTATGTGGTACTGGTTGCTGCTGGGTGTGAGTCTCCACACCCAGTATTGTATGTGGTTACCACGGACTGAACCCAGGTCCTTGGGCTTGCAGGACAGGCGCCGGAACTACTGAGCTAAACCCCTGGCCCCTATTTTCAATTTTTAACTGACACATAATTGTATGGTGTGTTCTGGCCTTTAAATACATGGAGATGTTATGTAACAATCAGGGTAATCACCATATCCATCACCTCAAACAGCATTTATGTTAATGTTCAAAATCTTCTATGTGCCAATTTGAAATAATGAAATTGTTAACTATGGTTATGTTGACTTCAACTTTATGTGTCTAAATTGAGTATTGTTCCATCAAGTTGATTACTCTTTCACTTAGTAAAATCTAGTCTTAATATTACAAGCAGAACTTGTGTGGTTTGGTTTTTTCTTAAATTAACCCTTATATTTACAGTAATTACTGAGAAACTGCTGGAAAACTAAGAAACACTGACTTACTGTGATACTTGCAGTGCATTACAGGTTATTTTGTCTTAACTGTAAACCCACACAGGTTTAATTAGTGCCCTTGTAAAATATTTTCAGTTTGGTTTTTCTGTAGTGAATGTTTGTACAGATTCTGATGTCTGCTTTATTTTTCAGGATACTGTTTCTGAGACAACAAATAAAGGAACTCGAAAAGCTAAAAAATCAGAACTCCTTTATGGTGTGAAGATGTGAATAATTGCACATGGTTTGGAGTACAGGACTACAAATCTATTGCCCGGTCTTAACATTTTTGAGCTGCATTTAAGTAGACTTTGGACCGTTAAGCTGGGCAGAGAAAATGACAAGGGGATGATAGGGTCTGTGAGAGTCGGTTCAGGGGAAAGATACAAGATTGATTTGTAAAACCCTTGAAATGTAGATTTCTTGTAGATGTATTCTTCACGTTGTAAATATGTTTTGTAGAGTGAAGCCATGGGAAGCCATGTGTAACAGAGCTTAGACATCCAAAACTAATCAGTGCTGAGGTGGCTAAGTACCTAGCCTTTTACATGTAAACCTGTCTGCAAAATTAGCTTTTTTAAAAAAAACAAATTGGGGGGGTTAATTTATCATTCAGAAATCTTGCATTTTCAAAAATTCAGTGCAAGCGCCAGGTGATCTGTGTCTAAGGGTGCGATTTTGAACCATATGGGCAGTGTACAAAATATCATGAAACAGCTGTTCCCACACCTGCACCTGATCAAGAGCAGTGCTTCTCCATTTGTTTTGCAGAGAAATGTTTTTCATTTCCCATGTGTTCCATTTCCCTCTTAAATCCTTGATCTGATTTTACCCATTTTTTAAAACCCCTGTTTTTCTCCTTTCCTATGGCACTGTTGCTATGGCACTTTTCTATAACCTTTTCATTCCTGTGTACAGTAGCTTAAAATTGCAGTGATTGAGCATAACCCATTTGTTTGTATAAATTATTGAAAATCCATTTGCACCCTTGTAAGAATGGACTTAAAAGTACTGCTGAGCACTGTGCTGAGAGCACACCGATGGCTCAGTGTAAGGAAACGGCCCGATGAACATGGTTGTGGGAGGGGAAAGAGGAAACAAAGCTAGTCAGATGTGAATTGTATCTGTTGTAATAAACATGTTCAAACAAACAAAAAATTGTTATTTTTCTTTTACTTCGGTCAGTGCACATTAGAATTTGAACTACCTGGGGATTCTTTATCAGAACTATTCTTGTTGAATATTTATACTTAATGGAAGTAATTCCTAAAGGAACATTTTGTTTCAAACACATTAACAGGAAATTGTGTATAAGATATTTAATGAGAGTGGAATTCAGCAAGAAAGATAAGTCACTTCCCAAGTGGTTGTCATTTGTTAAGCCCTGGCTCACCTGTCTTGCTATTGGGACCTTTCATTTCGAAGGATGTTTGTGTTGTAGCTAACTGTTCAAGTCTGGTGCTGACTGCTGTTCTTAGCCATCACAAAACGCTAAATTTGTGTAATTGGAGCTTCCTGCTGTTATCTGGAAATGGTGGGAAACTCAGCTTTGTATATTGTTTCCTAAAGTATATTAAAATAAAAAAGAAACTATTGCTACTATAAAATTACCTTGGCTTTTTTTTCTTTGCTAAAAATACCAGTTGTGCAGCCTTAGTACGATGCCAATATTGTCACGTTTCTGTATGCAGCAGTTTTTTTGAACCGCAAACTTGTAGTGTGGTGGGTGTATGGGGCTTTTCTGGGTGCTGCTCTGGCAGATGAGCGCTCAGCCTTGGTGGTGTGTCTGCCGTCTGGAAACTGAGTGTCTCTATTGCTCCTAAACTATACACGTTAAGAATCAGACCTTTCAGTAAATTTTAAAAGTAGGATAAGCTTTTGTTAGTATTTTCTGAAATAGAAAAATATTCCAGTATAATTGAAGGAGCTTTAATGGATTTCTTTTCCTTGTGACTTAATACTTTTTAAATGTAAAAAAAGACAGATGCCATGAATTTGTCTTGATTTGTTATCAATCTTAATCTTCATACCTGATTATTGCAGTTTGCTGACCATCATTAGTGCATGCACGTGAAACTCCAAAGAAAGGTTCAGCCAGAACTTTACTGTACATTTTCTGGGAAGAACTAAGCGATTTGTCACGTAATGGGGAAAATATTTCCTCATCATATGGCAATTAGTGATTCAGGTAAATTTGATGTGGTAATACCTTAGGTCACACTTTTCCTTTGTTGGAAAAATGTATCCCTAAGTAAGTCAGTCATATATACTGGGGCGAAGATGTTTAATTTGGATTTTCTTACGGATTTTTTTTAGGTTTTTGGAGACAGGGTCTCGCTTTGTGGTTCAGGCTGGCCCTGAGCTCAGCCTCAAACTCACATCACAATCCTCCTGCCTCTGCCTCCCGAGTGCTGGGATTACAGGCGTGAGCCACCACGCCCGGCACTGTGGTATGTGGTACTGGTTGCTGCAGGGGTGAGTCTCCACGCCCAGTACTGTATGTGGTTACCGGGGATCGAACCCGGGTCCTTGCACTTGCAAGACAGGCGCCAGAACCACTGAGCTAACTCCCCGGCCCCTTCATATATAATTTTTTAAATCTTCCTTATTTCCCTCTGGTGTCAACATAGTGATATTTTAAAATTACCGTGTCAAAGTTTAATGTTATTTTGTTAAATGTTACTCTCCTAAAATGGCAGTCACTTCTCTCCCGTGTCTCCTAGAAGCGTGCCTTGCTATATCACTTTTCCTTTTATTGTTTTGGCATCTTTTACATTTTTTCACAGAAACATTAAAAGGAAAAGATTTCCCTTGTAATTCCACTACAAAAATAAAGAAGCCAGTGACAATATGTAACATGGTGTTAGATATTGAACCATGAAGATGCTTAAAGAAAATGTCCAGAAATGGTGAGACGTTGCCAGACGTTGCCCTCTAGTGGCAAGGCTGTGTCAAAGCGCCTAACAATAAATAGGGTACGTCCAGAATCAAAGCAATGTTTAATGTAGGACATAGTAATACTACCTTCAGTGTACAAATTACAGACCTGGTTAGTGTGCAACAAAGATAATATCAATTGGAGAAATAACAAATATTCAAACCCGGCAGCAGTTTAGTGTGGTGTCTGTCTTTGACAACGACATGTGCAGCGCCCGAGCGTTTAACTGCAGAAGAGATGGCCCATCTGTCAGCTGGCTCCGGCCATCCGGCGGCCCGGCCCTCCGCAGCCACCCGGGAAGCCGCAAGGGACAATCGGGAACGCCGGCGCCGGCCCAGGGGCTTCCTTTTGCCGAGAGGGAGCATTTCGCACTCCAGTCGGCGGCGGGAAACTCACCTGCTATTTCCCGAGTTTGTTGTGCTGCTACCGAGACAGCCGGTGAGTGTGTGGCCGCGGGTCCGGACGCAGAGCTCGCCGGAGGGCGCGCGGTCTGTATTTCCAAGTCCCGCGGGGCGATCGGGCTGCGCGTGCTCTCCGCGCACGGCCGGCGGACGCTGTGCTCGGAGGACGCGGAGCCCGCGGGCTCCGGGAACCCGGGGGCTCCGGGAACCCGGGCGCGCGCACAGAGCCGGAAGGGGCGGACCGCGCGCCGGAGCGCCCTGCCGCAAGGGCAGCATCTCCTCCCCCGGCGCACCGCCGCCGAGGACCGGCTGGCGGGCGCACTCCGCGGGCGACGCACGCGCTGCGACGGCCGTGGCCGGCTTTGCAGCGAGGGAGAAACGCGCTTCCCTCGTTCGCTTCTCCACGAGTGCACGGCAGCGCGCGCGGCGGGGCCCACCGCGTCTGCCCCTCGCGTCTCTGGCGGAAATACTGTCACTCGGGCACAGGTTAAAGATTGCGTGGTTTCTCTTATAGGAAAGACCCAAAACGTAAGCTAAAGAGCAAGACGGAAGGTAGATGAGAGGATAGGGAGCGGGGCGCACTCGGGGCTGTGTCCAGCTCCGGACGCCAGGGGTCACTGTGGGACGGCGCCGCTACTCGGGGAAACGCCGCAGGGCCCTAGAGCCGGCGCGAACGCCTCGCGTGCAGGCAGGTGGAGGTGCGGGTGCGCGTGCGCGGGCTGTGGAAGTGCGGGTGCGCATGCGTGGGCCCTGCTTCGGCCCCGGAGTCTTGCTGCAATAGAGGTGCTGCTGGTTTCGTCCTCGTGGGCCCAACCCCGCAGAGCGAGGCGGGCGTCCGTGTTTCAGCGCGAAAGGGCCGGTCCGCCCGCAGTCCAGCCGTGCTCCTGGGGTTAGGCGTCCTCCACTGCCGGACTCCTCCGATCCCGCGGAGCCTGTTCTTTGGTTTTTTTTTTTTTTTTTTTTTTTTTTTTTTTTTGGTTTGCGTTGGGTTTTCGAGCATGGGTCTCGCTATGGAGCCCAGGCTGGCCTGGCACTCGTGGCGACCCACCTGCCTCAGCCTGTTCGCCCCAGGGTGACCGGTGCCCGCCACCACGCCCGGCTCACGGCTCCTGGAGCAGATCCCACCGGCGGGCAGGGCGCAGAGCCTCCCCGCGCAGAGGAGCGCCTTCCTCTGCCTCGACGCCCTCGGCTGTCCAGGGCCCTTTCCTTACCTGCCCCGGCTCTTTCCTCGCCTGTCCCTGGCCCTTTCCTCGGCTTCGGTCTTACCCTTTGTCCTTTAAGCGACAGCGTCACTGTGACCCAGCTTGGGCCCTCACAGATGCTGCGCCGAGCCTGGTGCGGAGCTCTCGAACCTCCAGCCTCCAGAACTGCGAGATAAGCACCTGTTCTTCGTAAGTTACCCAGTCTCGGTGTTTTGTGATGGCGACAGGAAATGGACTAAGGCTAAGCAAAAGTAAACTCAGTGTTGGAAATAGGCGAGGAGGGTTGGAGAAACTGACCATCCGATGAGCTTGACACGCACGGGCAAGACAGAGCGCCGGTGTGAGTGAGGAGAAAACCTGGAGGACAGTTCTGCAGTCATCGGGGCAGGGCCGGTGGCTCGGCTGAACAGGCTGTGGCAACAGCGCAGAGAAAGAGGCACCTCCTGGGAAGGTTTTGAAGGCGTCTCAGTAGAATTCCCTGAGGGAGTGGAAGATGTATATGTAGATGAGATAATCTATGGTGATGGGAGAAAAACAAGCTGGGAACAATATAAAACTAAAGAGGGGATTGTTCCGCTCAGACTGGAGGAGCTAAGAACAGTGAAGTCAGGGAGAGTCAGAGCAGAGAACGCTTCTGAAGGAGCAGGTTATGAGCCGTGTCTGGATCCTGAGCTGAAATGAGTGAAAGCTCACAGAAAAAAAGACATGAGAAAGGCGGGGGGGGGGGGTCCCGGGGGTTTAGCCCAGTGGTTCCAGCGTCTGTCTTGGAAGCACAAGGGCCCGGGTTCGATTCCCCGGTAACCACATAACAATACTGGGTGTGGAGACTCACCCCAGCAGCAATCAGTACCACATACCACAGTGCCAGGCGTGTTGGCTCACGTCTGTAATCCCAGCACTCGGGAGGCAGAGGCAGGAGGATTGCTGTGATGTCAGTTGGAGGCTGAGCTCGGGGCCAGCCTGAACCACAAAGCGAGACCTTGTCTCAAAAAACGAAACAAAACAATACGTACCCGGAGGCAGCCGAAGCTCCGCCACCCAGTGCTTGGATGAGGAGAACAGAATGCAATGGCGGTCACGTGACAACAAAGAACTGAGACGGACGCTACGACACACGTGAACCCATAAAACATCAGTTTGTCTCTTCAGTAAGAAAAGCCAGACGTGGGCCGGGGAGTTAGCTCAGTGGTTCCGAAGCCTGTCTCGCAAGCGCAAGGACCCGGGTTCGATTCCCCGGTAACCACATAACAATACTGGGTGTGGAGACTCACGCCCAGCAGCAACCAGTACCACATACCACAGTGCCGGGCGTGGTGGCTCACGCCTGTAATCCCAGCACTCGGGAGGCAGAGGCAGGAGGATTGTGATGTGAGTTGGAGGCTGAGCTCAGGGCCA
>PVIR01017939.1:0-34128 GCA_004026965.1 Petromus typicus
AAAAAAAAAAAAAAAAAGAAATCCATGCATCAACAAAACATTTCTTTAAAATAGTTTATATATAAAGGTTTCTTTTTTCATAAAATTTACTACGGAGATAGATAATGTTGCAGTTGCAAAGTTTTAAGAAACCTTAACAGTCAGAAACCTACAGGGATCTTGTCATATGACCATATATTACCTTTGAGGTTTGGGTTTTTTTTTTTTTTTCTTGCAATGACTATAAATTATGGATCCAGTCTTGTGTAAAGCAAAAATGATGTTACAGAGTTGCAGCATCCAAAACATATCTTGTTCATCTCCAACGCAGACATGTCCCTCGACCTGTCCTGGCTTCTGCTCAGTTAGCTCTAGCAAAGAGAAAGCTGGTTATCTCTTTCCCTGGACAGCATCTTGTTTACAGAGTAACTTCTCATGCAAATCTGTACTATCTTAGGCTAAAATTTACCTTTCAAACAACTGTTACCCTAGTTCTAGTGTTACACGGATGGAAGCTCTGTCTTTAAATTAGGCTCATCACATGCTGATGGTCGATTCCTATTTCTCCTGAAACTTTTGTCTATGGCTGGACCATTCTAGCCCCTTCACTAATTTCTTGTGGCACACCAGTGACCATGGCAAGTGGTTTTCAGGGAAGTCATGACACCATTTTTGCAAGACCCTCCACTTTAGCAATATCCCTTTCAGATTTGTGTCACCGACAATAGAAGGCAGCGTTAGAGCTCTGACTTGGTGTCTTTCCAATTTACATCTATAAGGCATATAAAATGAATTCCCTCTTTCTTTCTTGTAGCAACTTCAGATGATTTAGGGCCACTAGTTCATAATCAACTAGAATAGAAGTTGTGTGAAGGCCAGAATTCTTGATTTTTGGATATTCTATTTTCCACAGAGGCACTCAGGAAGCCTGAGGGGAAATGGACGTAGAAGTGAATCATAAGACCCGGGATCTGAAGCAGACAGTCATATGGTTGAGCCGAAGTGTTTCCAGCAGTTGAATGCATACATCTGACGCTATGGAAAGGCCTTGGTGAACCAGTGAGACTTAGAGAACTCAATTAGCTTGTCATTGTTATACTCTATCATTTTTAACTAAAAAGTGAACATCTCTCCACAGGTTCATTTATTCCACTGTAGTCCTGCTATAATAAGTTATTTCCTTTACTCTTCCAAATGACACTCCTCACTTTCTACATGGGACAACTGAGGCTCAGTGAGATTTCCCATTTGTCCTGAGTACACAGTCAATAAATTCCAAATAATTAAGATTTAAGGGTAGATATCTTAGTATTCTTTGCACTCTTCCATGCAGTTGTTTATTGAGAATTGAAAGATAATATAAAAGGGGTAAGAAAGAGCAAGGAATTTATAAAGTGAGATTCTGTGGAACAATTTGTATCCATTTTCATAAAGATAGAAATATAATTTTCCAAAGTTCAACCAATGAATAAAAGGACAAGAGTGAGAGAGGCAGGGAGTGAAAGAGAGAAAGAAAGAAAGAAAGAAACAGAGATAAAGAAAAAAATACAAGGGACATTTTAAAAAATCAAGCCACGTGTGGCAGTGCATTCTTATAATCCCAGCAGTCTTGTAAGCTGGGGCAGAAGGATCACAAGTTCAAGCCCAGTCTATATAATTTTTATTGACTTGGTGAACATTGTCTCAAAATAAAAAATAAAAAACAGCTAGGATGTGCATCAGTGTGAAGGCCCTGAGCTCTAATCCCACAGCTGAAGGAAAACAAATTAAAACCGAAGTACCAAAACATCTCATCTACTTCATGGGTGGAAGGAGCCAAATAAACCGTGGGTGAGTTAGATTTTTAAACATTTTTGACCATTTTGGTGGGTGTCACATGAATGAATATTTATTGTAAATGTTCAGGTTGTAACCTACTGTGAGAGCAAAGATTGAGATTTGATCCATGAACTCAAGCAACTGACATGTTACTGAAAACATCCCTGTCAAGCACATCCCTGTGTTTGTCAAGAGAAAGTGATATTGTTTCTTTGCATGATGGTTTTATGATAACGTATCAACCTTTGGAACTATCTTCAAAGTTCACTTAAAAAAAGTGTACACAATTGTCCATCTTTATTTACAACAAAGCAGTGAATGTTCATGTACTGTTTGACTTGCTCAGTTCTAAAACAAATAAGTGACTCAGAAATCATTTACTAGATGACAACAATAAAAGCTAAAAATCTTATTTTCTTTATAAGCTTATTCTACACATTTTTGTTGCTATAGATATAACTTCTCAACATCTTCATCCATTGTTGACCTCCTGAAAAAACGTTCCCCAGAGGAGTTCAAGTGTAACTTTCACCAAAATCACAAAGTTGCACTTATTTCTGAAGTCACAGAACAAATGAAGGTAATGGGATGGATCTCTTGTATTTAATATTGCAAGTGGTTACATTCTCTTTTCCCTAAATATGTTCCTTCTATTATAAGCCTCACAGTGTAAATTAGGGCACTCTAGATGTATATTAATGAACCCATTGTGTCATGATTAACTTATCCAGCAAATCTTTGTTGACCACCACCATGTGCAAACACAGAGAGATGAGAGGATCGGGAGAAATGCAGTACAATGCTGAATTCACAATTCTCTTCTTCAAAAAGCCTAGTCATAAGCATGGCCAGAAAATCTCAAAACCATCTCAACCACAAATAGCATTAGAGGATCTCTGAAATTCAACGAAGTGGCCAGCACCTGGGAAGGTGTCTATAACACAGCAGCCACGCAGTCCCTCCTCACTGACTGGCTGGATTGATGAATGGGTCACTGTGTCCTGGGAACTCAGAGGACAGGCCCCTTCCCGTGGCTGGGACATCTGTGCTGCACTGGGGGTGGAGGAGGAAGTGATGGCTCCTTGACACTTGTCCCCCTGGTATCCTGACTTCATTCAGTGCGAGAGAGGAGGGTGAGAGAGCAGGAAGAAGAGAGTGTGGAAGGAAGCGGGAGAGAAAGGAGGCGGGACGCTCTGAAAGTCCTTCTAAGGGAATTTTCTAGAAGGCCATTTCTAACTTCTCAGGCACAGCAGGCTGTCAGTTGGAAGTTAGAGGAAAACAGGTATTTTTACACAGATTTCATGGGAGCTCTGAAACATAAATGGCATGTTTGGCTTAAGTGACTGAGGGCAGAGCCCGGTGAGCAGTTCAGCCTCTGGTCCACTGTGTCACACCACAGGACGTGTTAACGAAAAGGCCTTTTATATGTCAACAGATCTCAATAGCACTAAATTAAAGGTTTGACTTCAGACTCAGCAGACCAACCTGCGTATCAGCTGTACACCTACAATAAAATCTTTCTAAGTAAATGTACAATAATCCCTCCCTTTGCGGAGGTCTATCCTTACTACCTTGTACTAACTGAAATGCAAAGGAGAATTCAAGCAATTACAAAGACAGCAGTTGATACAAAGTAATGATGATCTCCTGGCTAAACTCCCATTCAAAGGATGAACTTTCTAAGAACTCGTTCTACTACAAAAACTCAAGAAAACTAAGGCAATGAGTCTAGCTTTGCTCCATTTATGCTGCTTTACACAGTGATGACTCTAGTAAAGAACAGAAGCTGATTCCTGTCTAAATATTTGTCTTCTTTTAAAGCTGCCTTGGAATAAATTAAGTCTTTCTGCCTACACCTCTGAAACTGGGGGTAAATGAAAAGCAGTGTGAGCCTTGGCCACTCAGTCCTTTGCACTGCACCTTCTCACTGCTGCTTCCAGGCGTTATCTTTTGCTCCCTGTCCTTCTGTCACACTTGGCATTAGTCCGCCACTCTGAGCGAACTTGCTTCTCTCCTGGGCTCCCAAGCTCCCCCGAGATGATGAAAGAAGCTGCTGCCTCAAGCAGTTGACACTCTGCAGGGGGAGGGCTGCATCTCCTCCTGAGTGGCTCAGTAGGTAAAGTTTCTCTTCTTTCTCTCTTTTCCCATACAAACATCTTTCCTTACAGTCCACTGTTGTCACCAGGCTCTCTCCCTGCCTTTCTTCAACACTAAATCGGGAGAAGATGGAGGCTGCCTACCAGGGCTGACTCTTAACTTCGGCGGGTTGTATCTCCTATTTCAAGATGGCTTAGAGTCCCATGAATTCACTGCTTCGGAGACGATCATAAACACCCTTATTTCCCACCAGAGCTCGATGCTACTCATTCTGTCTTCATTCCACTCAGAATGCAGTGAAATTTCATGCCACTCTGACCCTTCTGTTCAAAATCCATTTTTCCTTGGTGATCACGTGCCACTCCTATCTAAGTCTCCTGGTTTCATTCTGTGCCCGTTGACAGACTCTTCTGTTCTACTGACCCTTTAAATGTCTGCCGTTTTGTTGCCTACCCAGCTGTAGACACCCCACCCCCCCATTTTCCTCCCTTCTCCTGGACTACAGGTGAAGGGACAGTGGCTACTCCCACACATGTACACATGTCCTCCTCCACACAATGTTCAGCTAGCTGAGAGCCACAGAATCAGAGTGAAGCAGTCACAGTTGTTAAGTTTTGTACCCATATTACTAGCCAGGTGTTCGCTCCTCCATAATTTCTTATAGCCTTTTCAAACACAGTATTCATCTCTCTCATTATTTTCATTAAATTGGCCTCTGTATATATTCATGACAAAGGCACTAGTATCTCTTACATGTTTCCTAACTACCATAGTTAGTGCATCTTCAAGTCCCCACTTTGCTTCATTACATACAAATAGTGACTAACATCTACTGATACTAAGTCACAAATGTTGAATGAATGTGACATTTCTTCCCCATGATCAATATTAGGCCCCAAACCTGCTCAGTATGTGAGGACTGAAAAATTGCAACATCTTCTTAGTATTTTCCATTTTTCTCCTTTCACCAGCACATTCTATTTTGCCATGATTTCCATGATTTTCCATGATTAGCCATCATATAGAAATGGTAATAAGACAATACTCATATCACCACTCTCTTTAAAAAGGAAAAGCTCAGTCATATACCATGATTAGCTATTTCCTACAAAACTGAGAATGTAGGTTTCTTTGTTTTGTATTCAGAGCTCATCATCATCTGGTCCCAGCACATCTTTCTAACTTATTGTTTATCCCCTTTCCTCACAGACAGGCATACTCAGAGTTCCACCATATTGAAATTTCCAACTTAACTGTAAGATGTCTTTGTAGATCTTATTTTTCTGCCTAGAATGATTTTCCCTTATGTCTTCATTCTGCACTTTAGCAATCAACTTACATGTTATCTTTCTAGGTGAAGCCTTCTCCAATTATCCCATAGAGATTTACTGACACAACCCTTCTAGTTCTTTGCATGGTAATTTATCCATTTTCCTGTCACCCTGCTTGCCAGTAGCTAGATCAGAATTTATCTTTCATATACCTCTACTTTCAGAGCTGAGCACAATGCCTGAACTATAAAAGGTAATCTGTAAATATCATGTGCATAAATATTTATGATACATAAGGATTTTATATCAATTCTTATTATCAGTGAGAACTGAGGATAAGATGTCAGATGGGGAGAGAAACTACTATTGTTATTTCAATATATATGTCATGTTAAAAATAGACTACATGAGTTAAATAAATTTTAAAGTCATGACATGAATTTATATTGACAGTATAAATTTGAATAGTTAATAAAATAGCTTGATAGCCAATAAATGTCTTTTGGAGAGTACTGGGCACTGAATTCAAAGCCTTCACACTGAGTTAACTCTTCAGTTCTTTTTTAGTTTTCATTTTGAGATAAGGTCTCCAATGAGTTGCTGCAGCTAGTTTGAACCTAGGATCCTCCTGCTTCAGCTCCTCAAATTTCTGACATTATAGGTGTTATCTACCACATTCAATTTAATAAATGCCTTTTAATTATATTACAATACAAAATCTAATATGTACACATTTATTGTTTCAATCTATGACTTCTCTTTTAAGAAAATAATGCATCATGAGATACACTCAACAGTAGTTATAGCTGGGCATGGCAACGTACACTTCTGATCCCAGAACTTGGAAGGCGAGGGAAGAGGATCACCATGAATTTGAGGGCTTTGACTACAAAATGAGACCCTGTCTCCAAAAACAAAAACAAAAACAAAATCCAACAATAAACAAAAACAGTTATAATATCCACTTCCATTATAATACATGCTTCTTAAAGAAATTTGAAAATGTCTTCCAATATACTAAAGCTAATAAAGATTTTAAATGGCTTATTTCTGCCCTACTATATTTATTACATATTTATCTTCTTGGAAATTCTAGCACCAAGATCTGACCATATGATTCTTTTCTATCCTACCTAAAAATATACAAATCATTTATTTTCATTTTGTAGTAAGACCTTTGAAAGAAGACGTTATCTTAAACTCATTCTTAGTCTGTCACAACACTAATAAAAACTTAAAACTAGTTCTGAATATCATGTCTGGATTCTATTTAAAACTTTAGAAAACTCAAACTAAAATGATATTAATGAAATGGAAGCATCTGTATGTTATCCACCCATTGTTAATAAGTAAAAACAACTACAAGTGTTTCATCAGTTCATAGAAATGACAGAAGGTAGTCATACACAACATCATCACCAATGATATTTTTGCTTTTCACAAGAGAAATCATTTGTAATTCACACTAAGAATCCTGAAGTATTTGTTGTTGTGGAAGAGAAACATCAACTTTCAGTCTCCTTATAAATTTTTTCAGTCTTTGTTGTCAGACCAAGTATCCTCCACTGTGCTGCCATGAAAGAGGTATAAACACAACCTAGACAGCTACTGATTTTTGTTTAAACTTTTGTCAAAATTGGATTCATTCCAAGTATTCATTTGTTTGAAAAGATGTGCAATCATCATTAATTAGCCAAGGAGTGTGTGTGTGTGTGTGTGTGTGTGTGTGTGTGTGTGTGTGTGTAACACTAGTGATTACACTGAAATGAACCTTACACTGAGCGACCTCCCCAGGTCTTTGTATTTTGACACAGAGGCTTCCCAAGATGGCCTTGAACTCATCATCCTCCTGCCTTGATCTTCTGAAAAGTTAGGATTGTGAGGAAGAGCCACCCTAATACACAAGTATTTAGGGAATCTTGTCAGGACTATTTTGCATTCACTTGTGATTCTGTTAGCACAATGAGTTAAGTATTAATATTTTTCTACTTGCTCTGTAAGTCCCTTAGGATAAATAATTCCATTGATTTGGCTTAGACATCTCTGTACTTTTGGATGCATTAGACAACTAAATTTCCACTTATTTCAAAGTATAAATCCCAGAGAGAAGATGGGAAGCAAGTACAGTTAGTCACATCACTGTATCCACAATTTTTATTTCTGTGGCTTCTTTTATCAACAGTTAATTATCAGTCTAAAGATACCAAATGGAAAATCCAGAAATAAGTAGTTCATAGGCTCTAAATAACTTTTACTACACTGTATTGCTATACTTGTTCTATTTTGTTATTGGTTATTGTTTCTAGTCTTTACTCTGCCTAATTTGTAATCAACCTTTTCATAAGAGATTAATAAGAAAAAAACATAGTATATATAGGGTTGGATACTATGCAAAATTTCAGGTATCAGCAGGACATCTTGGAACCCACAGATATGGAGGAAACCAATGTATTTTCCATACAACTTTCCAACCTTTCATAAGCCATAACTAGTCTAGTGAAGGAAAAGTGCACAAAATATGAAGATTAAAATAGGAGGTTCCCTACCAGGGATGACTAAAGTTTCCAGGAAGATAATTCTTCTTATATTACTTCTTTTAACATTTCCTTCTTAATCATCAATGATAAGTCCCAGACTTCTTTCCCATGCATGTAAAATGTAGAATTCATTAGAGAAATAAGTGAAAAGAAGTCACTTAGTTTTCTTCCACTCATATCTTGGCTATAAATCAAACTGAAGTCTGAAACCATATGCATTAGGGTATCCAAAGAATGGTGAATAAATATAAAAATAAATGTGTCCTCTTTTTAGGAAATATAATTATCCCCACCCAGGAACCTTTTCTTTCATGTCCATAGAGACAAATACCATACTCAGAATCCTTTTATTTATTATATAATAGTTAAAAATAACATGAGATTTTAGGATATCACTCCCATTAAATACAGATTATTGTACCAATAACAATTAGGGTAATATGATGAAAATGCTAACATAAACTGAGAAGTGTATTTTAAGATCCCTAGTTCTTAAAGTTTAGATTAAGCCCAACATTAAACCATATGTGCGATGATGCATTTCTAGTCAAGTATTTACATCTACTTGCAGTTGGCTGAAGATTTAAGATAGCTTAAAAAGACAGACCATAATAATAAACAGTTAACAAGGTTCACATTTCTTGCTCCACTTAAAATTTCTTGGAGTCCACTAGAAACAATCATAGTCTCTACATTTGCGTATTTGTCATTTTAAACAATTCTGTGAGCTAGAAGCCAAGAAAAACTGAGTTTCAGAAGACTTAATTTCATGGAAAAAAATAGTACCCTGCTGGACCCTAGCAAGATATAGGAAATAAAAAAGATCACAGCCAGACAGAACTGGTGGATGAGTGCGTAGGAAGATAAAGGTAAAGGAAGCTGGCTGGTGGTGAAAATTTGAGTTTGACAGGGTATGCAAGAAAGCTACTTGAAACATGTGAGCAAGAGTGACACAGTCAGTAGAAAAGTCAGGAGATCTGCAGCTGAGGGCTACATTTGATTTTATAGAAGAAGGAAAGCATGAAAGCATAGGTAAGCAAAATGCCTTAGCAGTCTAGTGACAAGGAACATAAAGACTGCCATGTACATGAGGTTTTTCATCTCAGCTACCTGTCTCTGGGCGCCAAAGAGAGCAGCTCACTTTTAGAACATTGATGTTAATATTAATGACTGAGGATGTGTTTATTACCCCTTGTTTATCCAAATTGGAGGTCACAGTGCACAAGCCTGAATGCACAGATCTGTGTGTGCTTGTGTGTAAGAGTGGGTGGGGTGTCCCACGGACCCACAATGTCACCAGCACTGGAAGAAGTCACCAGGGAAGTTCACATAAACCTCTAAATTTCCAGCTTTAGATGCAGATCTCTAGAAACATTTGTTAAAATTCGATGGAACTTTGAGATATCTGTGTCATCACATGACAATACACTATTGATTCTCAATCAAGCCCAGCCTTTTCCAGTTTGCCACCACCCCCAATATTCCAAATCATTGTCCCTACTGAGGAGTTTTCATTTGAGTCACTCTCCTAGCTCACTTGAGTTCACCATCTCTCAGCTAGGCCTGCTAAGAATGATCCATGTTGTAAGATAATCTTCCTCAAATGTTCTTTCCTTCCTATTCTGATATATATTTCATCATTTACAAAGTACTTTCATAGATTAGTACAATCTGCTGTCACTCTGAATTAGGCAAACAATATATCACTTCTGTTTTATGGATAAGGGAAAAGGAGCTGTGAGAGATCGAGGCACACGTCTTAGAGTCTGAGTGGATATCTCCAGGTTCCAGGCTGTACTTCCACTCTTAGGGGCTAAGATTCAGCCAAGATGCCAATTCAGTTCTAGTGCTCATCTTTGCTTGGCATTTCCTCCCATGCCATCTGATTCCTGGTTTCCAAACTCTATCCAGCCTCACCCTTTGTTCATATCTGCCCCGCTGCTCCCAGTCCTGATCTCCTCTAAGATGCCTCAGCTTCCTGAGCAAATGTTCTCAGATGTAGCATCATTTAAAAATCCCGGTAGTTACCCTTGTTGCGCACTCTTATTTACCATGTCACATACTTGACCCACTGTTAAAATCTCTAGATGTGAAGACCATGATAAAGACCATAACTGAGATTAGATTTGAGTCCAAAGTGCTACAAGATAGAGAGTAAGTGTTTGTTCCTCTTTTCCTGCAGTATCTCCAATCCCTGGGACTGTGTCTGGTTCATATATAGGCAGAGGGTCAAGATGTCAGCTTTTTTTTTTTTTTAAGAAAATATTTGAATTGCATCATTCTCTCTTAAATGAATAGAAGGTGGCATTTATCACCTTATCACCATCTTTGGATGTACAAGTCTTTATGTGAGAACTGCAGTATTCTGGACAGAGACAGACTGTATTTCTACACAAAAATAAAATATTAAGAGTCACTCTAATTACTTTCTGGGCATATGTAAGTTTTGCTACAGTCACATTTAGCTGACATTCTTTGTGGCATTGTCATTCCTTAATAACTTGTAAATTCATGAGTGTCTAATCTGAACTCAGCATTGTGGAATGGACCACAGGAGTCACTTGGGCAATTTTTCCAATTTTTCAATATTATCCTTTTTTTATTGACTCTATATGGCATACAGTTAGTAATAATACAAGGTTACTGTCTTACTCCTGAACGTGCTTGCATTTACTTATTTATTTTTAATATGCACCATATTTTCCCTCTGATATTCCTTAAAAGTGGTGGTGGGAAGAACTTAAAATTTAAAAATACATCTACTCTCTGTATGCATTACTAATTATTTTTCCAAATCAAATCTTCCATTTCTCAGAATTTTTAAACATAAAGTTGAATGCTTATAAGTTGTTTTTCAAAAATTGAATGCTAGCCTAGTTGTTTCATGTCTTACATATCTGAGGGAATTCATTCATTAGTGAATCTTGTCAAAGAGAAAGGAGAAAGTAAAAATAATCAATAGATATTAAGTTTTTGAAACTAGAGAGAAGCTGCTGGTAAGTAATATGGCAAAGACAGCAACTGAGAGATCTGCTACTTTAAATAACATTTTGCTTTTAACTATATTAATTCTTAGTCTAGTACCAATCTAAAGAAGTGACGTGGAGAAGCAGGAAAATAATATAAAAGATTCCATGAAAATGCTCATTCCTTCCACTGGGAGATGAAGAATTTCAAGAAAATAGGTCTTGAATGATAGAAGTTCAAAGGAAGTCATGTACTTTTTGTCTGTTCATCTCTTATTTTGTGAAGCAACTTCTAACTTCAAGTACCCATGTTTGTCACTCCTAGGACAGTCTTTTCATTTATGATAGCAATTGTACAAAGCCCTGCATGTCTCCCCCAAACAACAGGTAGGTGGGGCTGAGTCCTCACAAATCTATTTCCAAGACCCATAAATCTCCCCCAGAACTTGGTACACAGTGGCTGTACCATAAATGATCAATGTATGAATGCCTACAACAAATCTAAATAATGACTCATTATTGAGTCATTAAATAATATATATATATATAGTCATCTAAATAATGACTCATTATCTCATTAATGAGATCCCAAGACAGAACAGTGGTTAAGAACAAGAACAGTTTTCATTCTCCCTCTCTTCCTCCTTTCCTCACATCTTCCATGACTTGAGTTCTTTTTCTCTACTGAATACACCCTGCCATGACATACTATGTCACCAAGAACTCAAAAGCAATGGAACCAAAAGGCTATAAGCTGAAACCTTTAAGGCCTTAATCCAAAATAAAATTTTTTGAATTGTGAGCCAATTATGTTTTCTTGTAGGACTAGGGCTACCTTTCCCACTTTATTAAAAAATAAATAAATAAGAAGAAGAAGCACAAAGTTTCATTTGAACTTCAGTGTACTACAGTAACCAATGTAAAGATCACCAAAGGCTCAGTATGAGGACAAATGGAGGTTTTTACAACCTCTGCTATTATTTTTACCCCCACCAGTTGCAAAAGAAGCTCTACAACTGACCTGGCTGTACCACATATCACTCGACTGATCCAGACAAACCCTAAAACCTAGCACTTTTCTTTCTTCAAGTGAAGACTCCATTAAGATGCATCATAACCAGAGCAAACCTCAGCTGAACACAAAGTTCCCAAATTCAGTTTTGTGCTAAGACAGATGAGCCAGGAATCAACCCAAGTCTTGTCTCGTGACCTAGTTGCTAGATAAACATAAAAAAGAGTGACACTTACATTTTTTATTTATTAAGCTATTTTCTCTTAGTGAGTTTCCACTAATAATTCTATCATGGATGAAAAGATAGGATCCTGCTATAGTTCTTGTTCGTCCCTGGGAAATATGGTGTACCATTCCTGGCCATTCTTTTTTACAATTTGTTTAATACTGAAAAAGGACCAAGACTGAGCTAATTTCCTTTGTCAGCAAGAAAAAGAAAACCATTTCTCTGAGCACTGTGGGAACTAACCAACAATGCTTGCTTTGCTATCTTTGTTATTACACTTCTTTTAATTTCTTGAACCTATTTGAATACAGTGGAAAAGAAAACACAACAATGAACTTGTCCTCTGGAGAGAAAAACAATATACCCACAATATAGTGATATCTCTATTACATCAAATAAGCTAATTTACAGTGGTCTACATTTCTTGGTTACATAAGTCATGAGAGAGTAGATCTTAGATAATGGACACATACCATACAAAATTAATTTAATTCTTGTGGGTATATTGCTAAGTCAGTCTATTTAACCTGAGTTAGAGAAAAGCAACAACAACAACAACAATAACAACAAAAAACTAGAAAGAATAGCTTTAAAGTGAATTATAGTCTATTTCTTATGTGGATATTATCAAAGGCCTCACTGGTAAATATTGAGCTTTAAACCCTTGCTGCAAAACTTCTGCCAATGAGTGAAGAAATTAGCTTATCATTTTGTTGTTGTTGCTTGTTTGTTTGTTTGTTTGAGACAGGGTCTCGCTTTATAGTTCAGGCTAGCCCTGAGCTCAGCCTCAGACTCACATCACAGCAATCCTCCTGCCTCTGCCTCCCAAGTGCTTGGATTACAGGCATGAGCCACCACACATGGCACTGTGGTATGTGGTACTGATTGCTGCTGGGTGTGAGTCTCCACGCCCAGTATTGTATGTGGTTATTGGGGATCAAACCTGGGCCCTTGAGCTTGCAAGACAGGTGCCAGAACCACTGAGCTAAATCCTTCACCTGAAATTAGCTTATCTTTAGCAAGGTCATATTCCAAGTACCTACAGCAACATTCCTCAAAACCTCATACATGGATGGTTGTTATATTTAGTGGTTGTGCTATCAGACTGCCAGAAAGTCAGTATAGAAATTACAAACAAGCGTTAGGAACATCTACAGCACTGGGACACATTCATTTCATGACTCCTAAATCTGATAAGAAACAGTGAAGTTTGTGTTTTGCATGAACGTCTTTTATTTTTCTAGTAATTCTATTTTATTCTACTTTATGAAAGTATCTATAACACTTATAAGAAGGAAAAACATAAAAGAGGACTGAGATATAGCCCAGGGACAGAATGCTTGCCTATAGTACACAAGGCCCTGGGTTTATTCCACAGCACCACTGTGGGGGAAGAAACAGAAAGAAAAAAAAAAAAAAGATTCAGACAGGCAGTGTGACACAGTGCAGGGATGGGCTCACATCATGAGCTTCTAGCTATTCCAGCAAGCATCAGGTTGACAAGTTACTAAATGCTCTTGTGCCCAGTGACTTCAGCTGCAAAATACACCAAATGATGTATTTCTCAGGACCCTGGGGAAGAATCCAGTCAGCATTAGCTTTGGCATCAGAGACCTCCTAAATGTAAAACAGGCATAATAATGTGCTACAGGGTGGTCTAAGGATGAGATAACTTGGTAAAGTCTGTAGACGCATCTACTAAAACCTCCAAGTCAGTAGTTATGATTATTGAAACTGTTTTACATGTACTTAAGTATGAACTTCCATCTTCTCTCACTGGTGTAGAGAATCCTGAAAATATCATGCTTTGTGGCTTCAGCGCACACTTCTCAGTGACTTGGGGGCATCCCAGTGGGACCATGCCCTACGGATGCTCAAAGACCGACCCAGATGCTGCTGTAGGCCACCAAAAAATGCCCCCTCTGTTTAATAGCGGACACATTTCTTATAATATTTACATCTGAAAACATTCTGCTCTGTACTATCTCTGCATTAAATGACACAATCCTTGGGTTATTTCCTGACAGTCATATTATAGGAATGCACGAGGAGATGCTTCTGGCCATGAGGGAAATATCAGAGACACAGTCCTGTCTCTTCACAAACAGATTGCCATACCTAATGGGTCCCTTTATGCTTTCTCTTAAAAAAAATTACTTGAGGGATGTAGTTGGAATGAATTTTAAAAAGGTAAAAAGAGTAAGAGCTCCTACACCACTTTCAAGTGCATAAGATACTATAATCTTTTATTTTATTCTTACAAACTGAAATTACAAACACCTCACTGAAAAGGCTGAGAAATGCAATGTTTGTCCACAAACATGTTTGAAGACACATCTGAAATTTGAACCCAGTCATTTAAATCTTAAAACCCATGCACAGACATTGTAGAGGAAGAAGGTTACATAAAAAAGGAGGTCTCTTCAGGAGAATGTCTCAAAAAATAGAGGTGTGAAAAAATATTTAAATCATGAATACAAACCTTTGTGAAAAAAATATAATAGATAACTAAGGATGGCTATATAGACAAGACATGGGTAGAAAAAAGCTGGGCGCATATCCAAAAATAATATTAGGGAAAAATGTTCAAAGGACTTTGTGTCTAAGGCATAACACAATTCAGAACCTACAGACACAAAGAAAAAAGACAAAAATGGAAATGCTGACAGACATTGCTAACTGGCCCCAGGCTTAGAGAGAGACAGCTTTGAGATGTCTCAGGGAGGAGACTGGCAGAGCCCAGCAGGTACCTTCAGCAGCTGAACTCACCCTGCTCCTCAGCCCGGTTAACTGTTACGACTCCGCGGAGATGGCCTAGGCCAAGCTGAAGACAGTCTAGACCGTCAGACAGTCCAGTCAGCTACCCACACTGTCTGCAGGCTCCTCAGATCTGGATTTGATCCATGCTAAGAGGCCAGACCCCTTGCCAAGGGCAGCACCCCAAGTGGGAGCAGTCATCCAGAACTTTGTGTGGATGAATTGCAGGATCTGACTTGAAAGGAAGGTTTCGAGGCAGAGGAGAGCAGAGAGGCAGGGTACAGGGCGCTGGAAGGTGCAAGAGTGCACCTGCTCAATAGTGGCTGCCAATGCTGAAGGCAGATGACGCCTTTTCACGACTTCCCTAAGGTTCGCCAACAGATTTGGAATAATAACGCATCACATCTCAACTGTGGATGTGGGCAAAGACACACACTGAATAAGAGCAACCTAAGCATGCTAGATCCTAACATTCACCCACCTTCACCAGAGGCAAAGCACTGTGCTTTGGCTTCACTTCCCATTTAATCTGTACAGGCATTTTACAGGGTGGCATGTTTACTTGCCTCATTTTATAGATGAGGAAGCAGGTTTAGAAACTGTTTACATAGATAGTAAGCAAGAGAGCAGCATTCAAACCAGTCATACCAACTTCAGGTTAATTAGCACAATTATGTACTAAACTAAAGCTGAAATGTTAGCTTCATTTCACACCATACACACACACAAACACACACACACACACACACACACACACACACACACACACACACACACACACCAATACTCAGACCCCAAACAAGGAAGCCCACACCCTCATCCCCTGGGTCTTTAATTTTTGTTTTAACATAAACCAGTCACCCAAAAGCTAGAGTAGGACAAAACAATGCAGTTTCAAATGCAGTTTATCCTTGGAAAAGATGAGTGATGAAGAGGTAAAGAAAAGAAAGTGAAATAAAATCTTAAGGTGTGGAACATTTGTCAACATTAGGAATGAAAAATGAAGAATTTTCCATCTTTCAAAACCAGACAATGAAAATATAACCTTGTTAAGAGTGATTCAATCTCTTCACATTAAAAAAAATTTACAAATAGTGATAGAACTTTCTTCTAAATTCTAGATGACCTAAAACCTCAGGGTATTTTGCACAGCGTCAAGCAATTATGGTAATTTATAATTCACTTATCTATTGCCAATTCAACTGGTTTAAACCTTTTATTTTCTCTATGATTTTGCAACCTGAAAAAAGCAACTGAGATATGTGATTGCTCATGGAGAGAGGAGGCTAAATAGTGCCAGGTACATGGGATAAGCTCGAGAAACTTTCTCTCAGAGTCACGAAAGAGCAAGCAGCACATTCACCTTAAACACTAGTTTTGCTCTGATGTAAGCAAGTAGAGGATATTTTTTACAATAAAGTAATAACGATATGTAATGGAATAGAATGCAAAATGCGAGTACATTTCGGAGTTTCAAAGTAAAAATGGTCTTGCCTTGTCATCTCTTTAGGGCCATGCCTACAAGGTCTCAGAGGGACCCTTGCTCTCTCCCCTCCACTCCTTCTATGATGTGGCTGAAGAGCAAGAACAAGGAGGCACTAATGAATATGTATATGCAGATGTCTGACCCCGATCATGGACCACTGACCTTCATATTTACAAACGAGTCTGGTCAAGAGGACTATTAGCTTTAGGACAATTGTGAGAAATGGGGCATCTTTTTAGCTGGAAGCTTATTAGCAATTTACTAGCCTCGTGGGCCATTAAAACCCATAGTAGCTGAAGGATGACTTCCTCCTTCCTTTACTCCTCATCCTGATGCTTGTGCCATGATTTATGCTTTATGCAACTATTTGATCCAAAACCAGACAAAAGATATTTTATTCTCCAGCATTTTAACACATTAGAGAGAGAAACTCTAAAATTCTTTTGACTCCATCCCTCTAAACTTTATTCTCCTCCCTGCCTATCTTGAAAAAGTGTTTTGAAAATCAAGAAAATAAAAAAGTAAAAACACTAACTAGACAAATGTGAACCCTATACTTTTCAAGGACAAGAACACTTGCAGCTTTAACCTGGCAGAGATGACCTCCTTCAGGTCTGAGCAAATCAGGCGATGTCCAGGACAGGGTGGGTGCAGGTAAGCAGGGAAGTAACTCTGAAGTAGTTTGGGTTTATTGATCCCAAATGTTCCTTGTGAAAATAAATGAGTACCCAAGATTCCCTGCAGATGTTAAAGAATATTTATAAATAGAAAAAATTTGTCAACCTGGACAAACTGACTAAAAGATTTGTCTAACTGCTAACACAGAATAGACCACACAGCCTTAGTTTCAGGTAAAGCCATGATATAGGTGTCCATTGGCTTGCAATTGTTCATACTCTTCTTGATTAAACTTCAAAAAATGCTTACATTGTAGCAGTGCATTTGCTGTATACATTTGATCCCATCTGATAAGAAATATCTACAGCATTGCTTATTGATATAAAATAAAAAGACACCGGATATACACTTCCTGGTTAAAAAAAAATGCATATATCCAAGGGCTCTAGCTCCAGTGCAAAACAGAGGCTTTGTAAGATTTATTTCAATAGAGAACCGAAAGGACACCAGCTGAGGAACATTTTGATTCATTCATAAAATGAGCTACGATATTATCACAGTGATCTGACATATCTCCGAACTTGGGTCTTCCCACCATAAATGTAACTGTATTACATTCATTCATCCTAGATGACTGCTGTAGAGGAATCTAAACTTCCATAAAAATATATTCTGTATGAATGCAAACTGGTATTATTCATCCCGATTTCACCATTTGCAAGGAAATTTCCCTCTGAAGACATATTCCACAGCCTGCGGCTGCTCAGGAAAGGAGCTAATGCCTTTCCTTACCCTTCACTCACTAAGGCTCCTCTGCAAGGGATTATGAGAAAGTCATCCAGCCAGCACAGGACAAGGGGGACAGGTCCAGGGTGAATGCAGCAATGTGCTGTGCAATGTGGCCTGATCACTGAGCTCCATCTCACAGGCAAGGAGATTTACACTCACCACATCGTAAACAGCAATCAAATTAATAAACACAGTGAAATATAAGTTTCAGTTTCCTGTTCTACCAGAAGCAAATAAGGACATGTAAAATGTGCTATCTGAAGAAATGTCTATTTCATGGGAGTGTTCAACCTGCTTACTTAGTTTTTAATAGCCCAGGAGTACAACAATTTAGGATTCTTCCACTACATCCTATTCAGGCAGTAGTAGGAAGTAGTCCAAAAACACGCTGGGTGGAAGGGACACCCATTTAACTTGACAAAATCCACCTTGGTAATCCTCGAAAGTGAAATTTCTGCATCCTATAATCAGGAGTTCCTGGGTATTTGATTAAATACCCCAGGTGCTTGATCCCCAACCTACTTTCATTTCTCCCTCCAACTGACAAACAAGAAAAATTAGACCAAGAAGCTGAAGAAACAAAGTGTATATTTTAATACTGAAATGCTTTTACCTGCCTTCCTGCTGTGAACGAAATGGGCCAAGCTTTCACAATGTGAGTCAGCTTAACTCCCAGCTGGTGGCACTGGGAAAATGTAGCCAGACAGTCTTATTGCTGTTTCTGTCCTTTAACTGCCATCTGGAATACAATAGAAGAGTCAAAGAGAAGCGGCAGAGAGAAGGATCCAGAGAACCAGAAAGAGACAAAGAAGTAAAGAAAATGCCAGTGAGTCAGATATCAGGTTCCACAGCACTGGTATTACAGGCTGTTTGCACATTGGAGATAATTATGTTTTAATTAATCTGCTCCACTTCCCTCAAAAATATATGATACTTTGCAAAGCACAAGCTGTGTAGCAGGTAGTTGTCATCTTTGCAACACTTTAGAATAGGTCATAGGCTCAGTCAAAAAGAAGAAAGACAAGATAAAAAGAATGATTACCTCATATTGTTCAGACATGGGTAATGTAGCTAACTTATTATGGGAGATTTTAGTTTCAGCATACAGGGTAGCAATGTTGTAAACACTAATACTTTTGAACTACAAGAAAAGTATTTCCATTTGGACCAATTACAGCACATGTGTCACATGAAGAGGGTGAGATATTCAAACAGCCTCATCCTATTCATGGGTACTTGGAAATTTGCCTATGTCCAGCTACTCTCAGCATTTCATTATTGGCTTTTGTATTTTTTCTTTTCAACAAACAGTTTTTAACAGTAAACACAAGGCCACCACTTACCACCAAATATCTACTTTCCCTTTCAACTTTACAACACTCAAAATTAAGCCATTGCCTTTGGTTTGTTTACTTGTAAGCATCCACATGTTGAAAGTTAAACCTCAGGAAGAATTAGAAACAGCATGTCTCTCTCTCATAATAATTAAAATGGATATAATTTAATTGTATTTAAATATACGACATTCAATACTGAGGTTTCTAAGCTGTAAAGGATGGAAAATGCAAGTAATTTGACTTATATGTTAATAAAATCAATAGATAGCCCCGCCTTAGACACCTCAAATTGGTTACAGTTTAGATAGTATATGTGAAAAGTATGATAAAGACTCCTGTATTGTACCAGCAAATGTACATTCTATGAACGATGGCATAATGATACAGGAAAGCAAAATTCCATGGGATCTAATGCAAGCTTACCTCATCAAATGTGGAGTCCAAAATCTGACACTTGGCAGTTATTTTATGAATAATACAGTATCAGCTTCATAATAGTCTCTTTAATAGAACATTATCTTTGGATATAATCAAGTCAAAGCAGAATACAAATTATAAATAACTTTTTTTATTTCAGCCAGCCTGAAATTTCAAATTAAGGAAAAAGAATAAGGACTTTCAATAAAAAGCAAAATTAAATACTAAAGTCATAGCATGTAGTTTGATGCACTTGCTAGAATCTTCTATTTTAACTTGTTCATAATCAACCTCTGATCCCATAAGTTACTATAACTCAAATTATGTCTATCTCTAGACAAAGCAAGGCAGTAATACAGAAATTTTCTACTTTAAAGCTCAAATTATCTCCCTTCAATCATCTACTCTGCTCAGATTCATTATAAAAATGACTAATTTCCTACTTCACTTCACATGAGGAAGACAGTGCTACAGAATGCTGGCCCCAGAGAGGAACTGCCAAGTGCTACCTGGGGACAGATGAGCGCTAGAGTGTGTGAGAGCAACTTCAATTGTTCCAATCATCCTTTTGCTTATAAAATTATTTCTCTACTCTCCATTTCTGTTTGTAAAAGTATAGACACTGAAGCAAGACCCATTAGCATACAACATTTCCTGCTTCTGGAAGCCAACTCACAATAAATCTCTTACCTTGTAGAGAGATGGAAGGGAGCGGGGCTCATAATAGGATGAGTGATGCATAAAATGTTCTTTAGCTGACTTCCCATGAGATTTATGCTTCCCAACCTAGGAACACCGTCTGCCTGCATGGTTGGAATGCTAAGCAATAGAAGGAACCAATACATTATGTATAGATTTGAGCTCTGAGAAATCTTCAAGAAACTGCAAAATAAGTGAGGAAACAGGCAAGTATGTATCTAAAACTCTCACCACGAGTTAGCGGGAGGAATATATAGTTTTAAACAGGAAGGTGTGTGACAGACTAATATGTTTAAGCGACAGGGTATGAATGTTAAGCTTTTGCTTAGAAACGGAAGTATTATTGTGTCTGTGGTTGATGGTATAAGAGAGACACTGTTTCATATTAAATAGCATAAGTATTCCACAAGGAAACCACTGAGTATGAATTACAGATAAAACGTCAGGAAAGGAATTCTATTTTTTCAAAAATATTGAAGAAATTTCAGAAAGCAAATCTAAGAAACATGAATGAGATAATTTTATATGCTATCATTGGAATTAAATAGCCACATGTATTTGTTGGAAAAATCATTACTAATTTTTTGAAGATATAGTTTCAGATCACACTAACTTCCAATCTAGATTTAGCCTCTGTCCCCTTTGTCATATTTCTCCAGGCACGAGAAGGAAAATCGATGTCCCTACTCACCTTTGGAAGAATTTTACTGCCAAGTCTCCATGGTTCTGTAGGGTTCAATAATCCGTGGCTCAGTATTGATTTCTCTGTGACACCTGTAGAAACAGCCTCTCCTCCCTTTCTAACAAAATATAGCAACAAAAATCGTACAGTTTTTTTTTTTTTGAATGAATTAAAGCATCGGCGATTAAGCACAACTTCATCCTGAAGGGAAATGTGGTTGGTAGTTTCTGAAGATATTAATATTGCTGGCTTTTTCTGAGCCACTTAACGGCTATTTAAAGATTATGTGAACATCTATTTTTGAAGATAATTTGAGTGTAATTCCCTAGGTTCCCTGCGAAGTATCCACAAGAATTGCTACCTGTGAGATACATTTACTTCTCCTAATATCATCCCACAATATGTTAGCGAGGTTTCACTGAACATCGTAGGTTTCTAACCACTTGGACTGAGGCAGGTAGGGATATCTCACACTTCTAACTGATATATTACAAATAGTTTTTATTTTTTCAAAGGAAACAGGCAAATGGTAAAACCTATCAAAGTTCAAGTTCCAATTTTAAAATATCTCCAAAATCAAAACACCTCTGGAATATGAAAAACGATAATCATGTTCTTAAAATCTAAAGCTTGATAAAATAGACAATGTTGAAGGGAGGAGAGTATAGTAAAGCCGAGGGCAAAGGGTGGGTTAGACCTGGGCTTAGCTTTTGTAGCATTTTAGAAGCACCGGGAGGACTGATAAGAGCCACCAGCGACCCCACTTTTCTTGACAAACACAGATGCGAATGTGTATCAGTTTCGTTTTCAGCATTCTTCACGCACTTGATTTAAACCTCCGAGGTATTCGCGTCACCCCGGGTAGACTTTGCTGGGCATGTCTGAAAACATCCCCTGCAGCCATTCTGCGAGGAGCCGAGCAGCTACATACACACCATACCCCATTTCGCCACTTGTTTCTTCAGCCCGAGAATCTGCAAAATAAAAACGCGGTGTTAAAAACTTGCTTTTTCCGTTTTACAGTTTCTTTTCCCAGGAACAAGTCCTAGGCAGCCACACACAAAGCAGGTTGTTTCTCAGGACCTCCGTGACATCTTGGTTAAAAGTGACACGACCGCGTTGCGCCCTGACAGGTTTAGTGTTAGGACCTGACAGACATAAACCCCAAGTAACAACTTTCCTGCCACAGATAGTTAAGCTCACTTTAAAACCTTGATTTGATCGTCTCTTGATTAGCTTTCGCCACAGTGAGCGCAAAAGCCTTTCTAGTTCATTAGAAATGACGTTGCTGTCCGCATTACTGTCAATTTGGGCTTCCATTTCACCAGAACGCGGGTGCTTTAACCTCTCACAGAACCCGTGCACATGTTTTGCGTTAGACCAATCCAAAGTCCCGTTCGCAAGGAAGAAGTTCCATTAGTTATCAGGCCATGTCTACACTGGCTGAGCAAAGCGCTCTGTTCAGAAGGAGAAGCGCCTTTGGCAGCTAGAGTCCACATAGCTGACCCATGGAGGCCGGGGCGGAGCTTCGGCACCTAATTACACCAGTGCGACGAAATCACTCAGCATTTGATGACAACGACCCACAATGACAAAAACCACATCATGTCATCGTTCTGATTTATTTGCATAGTAGTCAGTCAGAATAAAATTCAAAGGAACTATAAGAAGAATGCATACACTTGGCAGACAGGGTGGCTATGAATATTGAAATACTTCACTACTCAACATTTGGCTTAACCACAACCACTCTTTGTAACTGCAAGGTAGTGGCACAATTTTAAAGTGTAGCCCTTTTTCCTAACTGGTCTAGATTCAGCTCATAATGCAAATTTTACATTTGCAGAAATATCTCCAGAGTTCAAATAAAGGAGAAGATGACTTTTATCTCAAAATAGAAAGGGTCAAAAGATAATCCATATTCTGGAGGAAATATTTACACTCCTCTGATTTACAGTTAGGTACCAACGATGGGTGGATTCTCTTCTGGTTAGAAAACAGTACCTCCAATCGCCCTGAGTGTTGAGATTCTTTCAACTAATTTTTAGAATAAAAAGAGGTTCAGCAGAAACGTTCTACTAATAGCTATGAAATTATAGGCTTTCCCTTCCACCCACCCAAACATACGCTACCCGGTAAAATAGCAGATACAACACTAATCACCTTTGGAATTTTGCCAGCCTCCCCCATTGGCGAGTTGGCAGAGTTGGACCAAACTGCCAGGAAGGAATAAAGCCTGTCTAACTCTCAGTGAATGCCCTCAAAGGGTTTCCAGAGAATGCAATCCAACTCTTAGAATAGAGCAAAAATGAAGATGTGAATATTTGAGAATCCACAAGAATTGCTACCGGTGAGATACATTTACTTCTCCTAATATCATCCCACAATATGTTAGTGAGGTTGAACTGAACATCATAGGTTTCTAACCACTTGGACTGAGCAGGTAGGACTATCGTACGCTTCTGAACATTTCTAGCTTCAGATTGTGAAGATGAATGTCAGCTTCTCTGTTTCAGTTTGAGAATCATGGAATTCATCTACCAAATCTTTTTGTTGCTGGGTGCAAAATTCTAAATTCAAGCATTGTCATAGTAATGATTCATTTTTTGATTACCACTCAAATGATAAAATAAGAGAATTCTAGGTGGTCTAAGAATTATCTTATTTACCAAAGTTCCTCTGAGTTGAATTATATCTTCTTTTCCCATGTGAAAACCCTGAGATGTTTTAAATACATAAAACCACTGTCAAGTTCTTTACCACCTGCTTTATGCACTTCATGATGGTGATGAAAATAAACATGATAAGAGAGAAAACACCGACAACATGCTGGGTGTGATTCCAAGTCTTTGTATAAATTCACTCATTTAACCCACAACAACCCTATGCAGTAGATACTATTACCCTCATTTTACAGATGAGAAAGGAGAATCACAGAGACAGCAAGTTGCTTGCCCTGGGCTACTTAACTAGTAAGAAGGAAGACTGGGATTTCCATGCAGGCCATCTGGCTTGCTCCAATATCTCTGTTCTCATATTGCACAGTAATGCATTTGCCTGAGCCCTGGGAACCCAAACAGACACGTCATGATGTGCAGAGATTTGAATGCGAATGTTGTTTCTTTACAATCTGAGAGAAATCAGTATGCCTGGATGGAACTTTATGAACTATGTGGCCACCCAGGTTATTTATTTACTTCTTTTGGAAATGCTTAGAAGCAAAACATTTTGCTTGGTCATCATTTCAGGATACCAATTACACCTTTAAACCTTAAATCGTAAAATGCGCATGAAAGTGGAAAATATCAAATAAGGAAATAACTGTAAAAATAATAAAGATCACATAGGACCTCTTTGAGAAGCATGTGTCTACGTGGAAGCTTATGGAATCGAAGCTTCTGCAGTCAAATCTTAAGGTCACCTTTTGAAAATTGAACAAGTTATTTTGATTTCCTCATCTACAAAAGCAGTCCTACTGCTTAGGGTTGTGAGAATTAAGTGAATGAATTTCTGAAAAATGTGTGGACCGGTACACAGCACAGAAAGAGTCCTTCATAAATGCACACTGCTGTTATTATTGCACTAAATTTACTTATTTAGTAAATGAGCCTCCAGCTATAGCTAGGCACAGATAACAATAACATGATGTCATTTAGGTATGAAAGCATTTAGCAGGGATTTAAAAAAAAATAATTTGCAGTTCCATGAAATCTTTTCAACCCAGAAACAAGTTGGCTTTAAAAATGTATGGTCACACAGATTCATTATTAATTTTACAGTGCTTTAGCTTTTGAGAACACGGACGAATCACAGAATATTATAGAACTACTCTAAAAGTCACCAGAGTTTACAGTGTTGCCAAACACGCACCTAGCAAGCTAAAAAGAAATATTTTCTAGAAGACCAGGTTTTCAGTAACATAAAAGATTGCTAGCTTAATTGTTTTAGGTATTATGGCTCATGTTTCTGCTATTTTAATTGACCTGGAGAGCAGTGGCTTAATGTTAACGATGATGTGAGTCAATGGTAGGGAAGAGGAAGGTTCTGCCGTTGGTCTCTGGCCCCTTTCCCTTCACAGGGTTCTAAATGCTTGGGCTTTTGCTTAAGTCTCAACTCTGAGGCCCCATGGTGACTTAGAAATGGCTGCTTAGGAACCTGAAATAGAAATTTCCATCCCAAAGGAGAGTAATACAAGTACTAGGAGAAAATGACTGGCTAGCTGCCCACTTGCATGGAGCTATTTGGTAAGTGCTGTACACAGAAAATGGAATGGGCTGCAACTTTTTACCTCTTGAGTTCTAAAATGGGCATCAACAGCACAGAGCTTGAAAAGCCCGGAGGCTCAGCAGGAGACGCATGGAGAAGCTATTCTGGGTCACTCTCCGAGGATGCATTGGTGGGCATCTTTGCACAGTGGGTACCACAGGACAGGAGAAATACTTGCTGGTCTACAGGAGGCTGTCAGGGAGGGGAGCCTCTGCCTCATTTCCCAGCACCCCAGAGACCAGACCTTCTGGCTGTCTGGAGTCTTCATCAAGGAGCACCTGGTTCAAGGATTTAGTTGGCGAATAACAGTCATTGCGTACCCTCGTTTGAGATAAAGGGAGTGGAAATGGGCCCCACAGGTTTGATTTGAATCCTCCTAGTTCTGAAATGACAGCTTAGCAAATCTCTGCCTCCAGTTGTCTAGAAAAGGATGCATGTCCGGAAGACAGCCAGGTGACAACAGTGTTACCAAGGTACGGCAGGTCTAGGATTTGAACTGTGGCCAAAATGTGAGTGAAAAAAATGGAATTTCCTGATAGCTATTCTATTATTAGGAAAATGGGAAGGTCAGGAAAGACACAGAGAGGTCTGATGGTCATGTGTGAACTGCCACAAGATCTAAGAGTACGTGATGCTGTTCTGGATATGGGGTAATCAAGAGGACACAGACGATAAGCGCTGGGAGGAACTAAAGAAGCTACCTGCCTTCTGACCTCTGATGATGTTCAAGCCTGTTAATTACCTTCATTTTTTTTTCTTTGAGGCTGTGGGGAGAATTAGTTGGGAATGAACCCAAATCTTTCAGACTAATCAAATCCCACAGTCATTTTTTTTTTTTTAAATGTGAATTGGAGTTTCACTAAGGTGCTAAGTTGTCCTGGCTGTGTCCAAACAGGCAGTCCTCCTGCCTCAGCCTCCCAGACTGCTGGGGTTACACACATGGCCCAGGACACTTGGATATTCCCTTTGTTATTATCTTCAATAAACATCAGAAGCTGCTGCTGACCCTGTGGTCGGTTCTGGACTCCCTCCCCTACCTGCGTTCTCTGCCCCTCCCAGCTTCCCCAGACTGCAAATGTGTTATTCAGATGCTCTGAGGGAAACACACAGTTCTTACTTGGAACACTTTTATTCTTTCAGTCACACATTTGGGCTTCATTGAAGGCTCTTTGAATTCTATAACTTGTGTTATTTTTAAAAGGATTCTACTTATTTCGGATCATCTACCAATTCCAATAAATAAGCTCCACATACCAAATGGAAAGTCAATAAATAGATGAATAAGAAAACCAAGAGTTAGAAAAGAAAGAGCCGTTCTACCCAGGGGCTTCTACTGGCCATGCCACAGCCTTGCTGTCATTTCTCATTATCCTTTTTCATGATTCCACACAGACATTCAACCCAGGTGATTGGATTCTTCATAAAGTGAATGTGAATTAACTTTGATCATACATTTTAATGAGACAACACTTGAGAGGTTCTCAGATGTTCCAAATGCAAAACTTGTCTTTTTCTGTGGTGAGCCTCGAAATTCTCTTCCTCAGGAAACCTCGATTCTTTTACCTCAGCTACTTTTCACTTAATGAGACCATTTGCATATCCGTAAGGTAGGGAAGAGGGAACTGGAGTCTCAAGCCCACCCACTCCCCAATTCCCCTGCTACTCTCGATCCTTATAGCCTCTTCTCTGCAAGTTTTAGATTTCACTGAATTTCAGGTCACACACCCTGACGTCCAGGCTGATCTTCCCATTCATTACCTTCCACTGTTCCAAAGGACACTCATCCCAGAATGGTGACAGAATTCTTTTCAATGTTTTCTGTCTTGGTTATTAAGTGGTAGTGTCATATTGAAGGCAGCACAATTATTTCTGGAGCCACTTGCTCAATTCTTTGAAGACCAACATCACATTAGAAATTATTTTCCCTAATCTATTCACTGTATCCCCAGTACACTCGACATGTCAGAAATAATTATAAGTGGTTTATAAATATGGGAGACTTGTCTCTTTAATATTTCAGAATGAAGGAGTGCAGGATTGCTTTGTTATCACTTTGATTGTGATTGGAATTTTCCATCAGCATTCACAACACCTCATGAGACAGTACAGGCCGGCCTCAGTGTTCAAGATTTCTCTGGCCTCTCAGAGTGCTGGCCCCTCAGCACTCTGCATTCCATACAGGTAGCTGCTCATGGCCAAGGCTCACCTTCCTCAAAGATTTCTCTCACCTTCTTGGCTACATGTCATACAGGCACAACCAAGGCAGTGACTCTCCTATGTTACTCATTTACATTAGAACAATGTGTCTGAAAGCAGGTTTTGGATTAGAATGGAGAAGAGGCAAAAGCAGAAAATGACCAGAAAGCCACATGTCCTGAGTTTTCTCCTATTTCATTCTGTGGCAAGAACAGGGGCTGCCTGATCTTTGCATCAGACACAGGTAGAAAATCTATTTTGCATCTGAGATAAAGGGAGAGGGTTCATGTTCCATATGAAGCTTGCTATTCTCAAACATGGTAAACAGCTATTACAAGGGCCTCCTCTATCACCATCTTGGCTGCACTGTAGGATGAATGAAACTACCCTTCTCCAAGACAGTTTGTCCTATGTGCCTCTCTCTCTGGGCAGATGGGATGCAAAATAATATTAGGGACCTTATCCTGCTCCCTATTCATGAGAACCACAAGAGGCTTGCCGACTCTCTGGCTCGCCAGTTGATGTTACCTCCTTTGGCAAACTCCAGAGGGGAACCCCCAAATGCCAGATGAGTCCACGAGTGAAGAGGCCCAGGGCTGGCTGGAACACCCTGACACAAGTTCTGAGAGATGCGTTTCCAACATAGCTATGGCTTGACTGAAAAAGTTCTTGACGCAAGCAGAAGGAATTGTTTCTCTTCTGCCACTTATTAGCTATGGGGCTTTTCCAAACCTTTTCTGCTGCCTGAGGCTTACTCTAGAAAAATGATGGTGATAATACCATGTGGTGCTTACATAATAAATCAGTAATGTATATGACACTGAAAACATCAGTCTATGATAAAGCATCACATATGTGCTCAATATTGTTTATTTTAAATGAGGAACTACAGCTAATAAGCATATCAGTCCAGACCATAGACAGAAATCTAGGCAAAAAGCTGTATATAATGTAGAAATACTAATTTAACATGAAAACCAGGACCTTCTTTAAAAAACTATCATCAGTAAAACTCAGTCTTATGTGTATATCACATATATAGATAACTGACTTTCAGTGAATAACTGAGCAGGAAAATGCTGAGAACTACACGCTGAGTAGACATAAATTATTGTCGCTTCCCCTTTAGCATGCATTTCATTGTCTTACGGCACCTAAGGGTCACAATTATGTTTATCAAGGGCTAACTTATGAGAGGAATGGACGGCATCCAAATCACTCTGTGACATAACCATGAATAAATTTCTTGAGTTAATCCTTCCTATCCATTTTTAATACACTCATGTGCCTCTATTTAAAAATAAGCAGCATGACCTCAATGGTTTTCCTTATCTGACCTGAGCCTTGGAGTGATTTGTATCCCCCGGAAGTGGGTATGAACCACAGCATGCACGTCTACATTGTAGAGTGTCACCAAGCGTGGGTTCGGGTGGGACTCCAGGCCGGAGTTTTCCACCTCCAGCCTGTGGTACCAGGTTCAGAAAGAGCAGCAGAAAGTAACTGTGAGGATGTGGAACCGAGGAAATAATCATCTCGGTGCTGACTAATTGATGAAATTGCCAGGAGGATGCAGTAACAGCGGAGAGGACTCGGTAAGTTTCACAGCCCCAGACAGGTAGATGTGTTGTCATTATTATTGCTACTAATAATCTCACTCAGCTTACAATGGGTGAGTTATATATAGCTTGAAAGAGAATAGCTCTTTTTCAAATGATGATACAGTTACTCCTTCGTCATCCATTTCCTGCTCTCTCAGCTTCTCTCCCAGGCAGCATGAGTGACATGTGTAGTCGGCCCCTATTTTCGTCTGTTTTTGTCAGTTTGACATAGTTGAAATAGATGGGAAGATCTTGCAGAGGATAAGGTGGCTGCAAGCAAATTCTGAAATTTTAAAAATAGCTGTCTCTGAATAGGAAGGTAGAAAAGTGTCTGCGTATGGGAAGGTAAAGATGTTCTTTGTTAATGTGGCTAAAAACATGTCACGATTATGGTAGGATGGCAGAATATTCTGAAAGCTCAACATCCTCACTCTGTGTCTGTTCAGATGCCTTTGTCAGAACAGCCAGACGTGTGTCACAAGGATTTGCACTTGTGCAGTTTGGCCATCTGATGTGCCTTCCTGAAATAAATAAATCTGCGTATATGTGAGTGTGTGCATGCGTGTGTGTGTGTGTGTGTGTGTGTGTGTGTGTGTGTGTCTGTGTGTGTGTATTTGTAATTATACAACTGTAAGGGCTCACACACACACACAACATATCACTGTAACATGTAAGGTTATATTTACCAGAATGCCTTAAAACTCGACAGTAATCATTGAGGGACTACTTAAAAGTAAAACTGGATTTATACAAGTAGATATTCATTTTTCCACCCTGGGGGCACAATTGTTTTGAGCTTTTTAATAAACTAAGGCCAAAATCTTCAGAACTTGGACACAGCACAATCCACAGTGCTGGACAGGGAGAAGCCTAAGATGGTCACAAAGCGAGCAGTACATTCCTAAGTAGAGTGTTAGCATGGAATAATCCTGTTACATAGATGAAGCGAGAGAACAACTTTCAGAGCAGTAAGCATACTACGATCTCATTTGTGTTTTGTACACAGATAGAGGAGTGTATTCACAGAGAAAAAGAGAAGACACAAAAATCAATCCATTAGAAATTGTCATATCATGGGAAAGAAGTGAAAATGCGAAGGAAAAGGCAAGGGAATCCAGGGGGTTCCTTTTTATCATTAAATTTAACGAGGTCTACTGTTATTTCATAATTAATTTTTAAAGAAAGGAAAGGATGTGAGCCAGAGCACCTGAACTAGGGACACCAAGTGTAACATGAGCCTTACGTACTCAAGCACACTGTTCGTTCTCCTGCTCATGCAGTTCTGTAAATAGTTTTTTAATTAACGGAAACAGCATCTTTCCTGGCGGATGGACACTTACCTTCACAAGTATTTCCAAAGGTCCACCCAGGACACCATGCCCATGTAAACCCCAAATCTAAGAAGTAGAAAATATCAGGAAATGCATCATGTTTTCATCCCATGCCCACAGCAAATGGGATTGTCCTTTTTGCTGTTAACTGGATACATTAGAGTACTAGAGATAAAAATCACAGTTCACTTATTAAGTACCTACCCACACAAACTTCAAATACAGAAAAAATGTAAAAATTTATCAATCTCTTGTGATCTTTAAATAATTCAAGACTTTGCCATTGATATAACATAACAGTTTACTCATGAGCAAAGTGAACATTTCTCTTTATTTTCTTGAAATGAGAATCAAAGCAAAAGAATCATGGGTGGAAGTAATGAGCTATGTGGGGTCAGCAAACTACAGGCAGGGAACCAAAGCCATGTCGGTCTGCCTGTCCATGTGCATAGAGCTCTGCGGGAACAAACTCACACTCACTATTATTGTCTCAGTTCAGCTCCCAAGGTGAATATTCCCAACAGAGACAATATGGCCCAGGAGAGCTGAAATAGTCACTAAATTGGTCAAGTACAGAAAAAGTTTGTGAATCTCCAGTATGTTTATGAAAGGCCTGTGTAGTTGTAAAAGGAGATGCATCTGAGTGTGTGTTCTCTACTTAGCTGTGTTGGGGGTGGTATCTTTCTTTTAAGGAGCAATTCTAAGAGTGATTTCTTAAGGCATACCTAAGTGGTTCTTTCTAACCCTAAAAGGAACAAAAAGAGAAAGCTAATAAATAATGTGTAACTTGGGGTACAAGGATAGAACAGAGGGTGGATTTGCTAGAAATGCTTTTAAATCTGAGCTCTGTCGATTAATTTGTTTTCATACCCATGTTTGGCAAAGACTCAATTCTTCTGCTGGTGTGCAAAAAAGGGTCACCACTGATTGAGACAAGCACAGAAGGTCTTACTGAAAGAGTCTTTAAAAGCATTTGTAATATTATGAGCGTTTCCCAAAAATTTGAATGTCTCCATTTTACCCTGAAAAGAATATGACCAAAACATTAAAAATTGCTTAAGGTAACTTTTTGCAAAACATTTGCATGGATGGAGCAATGCAGCCCACTGCCAAAAATGCTCTGATTTCACTCTGCCTGGTAAATTGGCTGGGCTTGTTTGGCATTCCATTAACAAAAAAATAAACCTCACTTTTCTCCCTGAGAAAATAGCATACATAGTGTTTTGGGGACAGCAAAGCTCAGCATGCTATTTCTTGGTTTTGAAATGTGAACAAATGCTTCTAAAAAGCCTTTCTTTGCATAGCAACTGGTCACTGCAGAAAACCCATGTCTTAGGTATATAACAGAGTAAAAGAGTCATAAAATGTATGTTTAAAAATCACAGAGATAAGATAGTAGAAAAATGATCTAAAAATTGAGAAAATAAATGCCTTCCATACTTTTACTTTTGTAAAACTTTTACACTATAATGCTCTATGCAAGCCAATAACTTAGTCTTATTAAAATTTAGCTTCTTTTGGAGTAAAATATAGGTAATGTGTAAGTGCTAAAAGAGGAGACAAAATAAAGATATCTTGAAATCTGTGATGCAGTTACTATTCCTCAAAAAGATTAAAAGGTAAAATGAAAAATAATGTCTATATATATACAGCTATATAACTCAGTTGTAAGCAGTGGAATAGTCAAAGGTCTTTGTAGTTCTAAAATAAATTCTTTTTCAAAGAATGAAATATTTGCTAAGAGTTATCAACAGACTGCACAGCCCATATAACCACAAAAGAGAAAAGCATATTTTTAAATGTAATTACTAGATTATACACAATGGATATGGCTATGAAAACATGGGAGGAAGAAGGAGAGGGAAAAACACATTTAAAAAAGGGATCAAAAGAGGAGAACGTGCTATGCTTGTTTGGACTACAGAAAGACTAGAAGTGAATCAGGAAAGAGGGAGATTTGGGTGGAAAGAAAAGTAGACCACTAATGCAAAGGTAAGGAATATCGGATACATAGAACCCTAGGCTGCTGCATGACAGGAGAGAGCACATTTGAAGACAGGAAGTACTTGAGGAAAAATGAGAGTGAGGCAGGAAGTAGTTGATTTACATTATAGACGGGAACTACCTTGCATGTGACCTGGTAAGGTAGGGGAATAATAGAGGAATTTAAACTTGCAAGGAGCAGGTCTACTTCAGGACACACAGTGGGTGCATTAGAATCTGACAAGAGTGACAGAGATAATGACACGTGGCTTGTGCAGACTTCTAAGCAGAAAGGAACCATTGCTGGTGGCCACAGTTCTTAACTACAGAAGTAGCAGTTATGATGACCATTATAGGAGAAATCGAGAAAACACAGGACAGAAAGCTAGCAGGCCCTGGTAATAGGCTTGTGTGGAAGAGAACAGAAGTGGGAGAACAGAGGAGTCATAATGACTCCTGGGTGTCTGGTTTTGATGAATGAGTGACAGTGATGTCCCAATACAGCCCAGAAGGAGAAAGCAAGGAGCGATGACGAGTGAGTTTGCCGGTGCTGGGTTGGAAGGTGCCTGGTGAACAAGCCAGCAGTGATATTGGAGTTGGAACTGCAGGCATGGGATGTCAGCTACATATAAAACTAATGAGTGGTTACAAATCACGACAGTGGGTGGTGTTACTGAGTGAGGACTTGTGGCAGGGAAGGGACAATAACCTGGGGTCAACTTGGGGAAAGAGGAAGAAGACAAGTCCATGACAGAGACACAGAAGGAACGATGAGAGAATCCTTTGGAGGATACGGTGCCGTGGAAACCAGGGAAACATAAATTTCAGGAGAAGGAAATGATCAGCGGGGTCTAACACACGGATGTGGGAAACAAACCAAGAACCTATTTGAATGCTGCAATTTGGAAATCGTGATCAGTTCCATGGCGAAGTAAAAGCAAGCAGTAAGTGGTAGGAACTACAAAGCAGAGTCAAAGGAACACTCAAAATATGTGTACAGCAAGTTCTCGCGAGCTTTAAATGAGATGAAGAGGAGAGAGATCAGACTGAAGATGGAGAGAAACCAGGATCAGAAGGAGGAGAGGATGCTCACAAGAGGGAGGGGTGAGCGTCCACTAGAACTAGTGACCATCAGAGCCCTGCTGCCAGCCCAGCTCCACTACCAACTGACCCATGCCCCTTTCTTTGTCTCTTTGTCTTTTCTTTTCTCTGCCACATTCACATTTGAGGAGGTTCTGGGCAATTTGCCCCAGTTTTAAGATAGCAGCCTGTTTAGCAAACAAAACACTGGATAAGATGGACTCAAATTCACCATTTTCTTATTAAACTTTTTAAGGATATCAGACAGGATAATTCATTTCCTAAGTAATTACTCTCTCTTAAAAAAAAAATCTCCTCTTTCCATCTTGTTGAAGCCCTGCCTATCTCTTGCTGTATTTTATAATGATTCTTTTGAGACAAATGTACGTTACAGGACATCTAATGTAAGATCGGATTTATTTTTGAAGGGCAATTATTGTCATCAGTGCTTTTGCATAGCTTAGAATGTCCTACACTGGGAATGCTCAGGGTAGCATAGTTAAAAGAGGCTCATTTGGGAACAAATAGATACCTGAGCTGCTTCTGGCTCTGGCACTTCCTCAGCCTAAGACCCCAAACGAGACCCTCCTCCAAGCCATCTTCGTTGTAACTGTGAACCCAGGCACTTCCACTCCACGGTTTCTTGTTTCAGAATTTCCAGCTAAGAGAAAATCATGATACGTAACCCAGTTTACACTCTAACATTTAGAAATTAAGTCAAAATACATTTTGTGGGAAGTGAAGAAAATACTGAGCCATTCCAAGGTTATAAAATTATGGCATACGGGCCGGGGAGTTAGCTCAGTGGTTCCGGCGCCTGTCTTGCAAGCACAAGGGCCCGGGTTCGATTCCCCGGTAACCACATACCATACTGGGCATGGAGACTCACGCCCAGCAGCAACCAGTACCACATACCACAGTGCCGGGCGTGGTGGCTCACGCCTGTAATCCCAGCACTCGGGAGGCAGAGGCAGGAGGATTGC
>PVIR01017940.1:0-34109 GCA_004026965.1 Petromus typicus
GCTGGCCCTGAGCTCAGCCTCAAACTCACATCACAATCCTCCTGCCTCTGCCTCCAGAGTGCTGGGATTACAGGCGTGAGCCACCACGCCCAGCACTGTGGTATGTGGTACTGGTTGCTGCTGGGTGTGGGTCTCCACACCCAGTATTGTTATGTGGTTACCGGGGAATCGAACCCGGGCCCTTGCGCTTGCAAGACAGACGCCGGAACCACTGAGCTAACTCCCCGGCCCCAATATTTTCTAATTTTTATATGCCATAAAATATTCTTTTGATTCTTTCAGACATTTAGAAATGTAAAAGCCATTCCTGGCCCGTGGACAACACCAAGTAAATTGTAGTGATGAATTTGGCCCAGAAAACATAATGTTTCTATCTCTTCCCTAGTGCACTTCTGGATTTTACTTATGTATCTTCTTCTAATCAATTCATTCCAAATAGATCACAACAAATTTGTTTTTATCACAGCAATTTTCTTTTTTGTTGCTACTATAACACATTTCCACAATTTAGCAGCTTACCGTAGTTGTATCTCATAGCTTTGCATCTTGGAAGACTGGGTCGGCTTGGTTTGTTTCTTTCCCCAGGTTTCACAAGGCTGGAATTGAGGTGTCAACTGGTTGAGGTCTTATTAAGAGATTTTGGGAAGGATGCACCTCCAAACTCATTTTATGAGCAGAATTCAGTTCCTTGTATGTAGCTGTGGGAATGAGGCTTCCATTTTCTTGCTGGCTATAGCTGCTAAAAGCCTCTCTCTGTACTCCTGATTTAAACATTATAAAATATATATATGTGTCAAAACAGTACATGGCATCCTGTAAATGTGCACACTACCATCTCTTGGAATTGTCTTACTGTGTTACACCTGCCATTTGCAATGTGATTGTCTAATCTGCAGTAAAATTTTGGACTTTCTCTTTTTTTGCCTTTGTTTTTAAGAGAGTGTGTGAGTGAGCTCTTTGAGACCACATGAATAATACAGAATAATCCAGCTACTTTGTAGGAGTTTTTGTATTGCCATTAATACTTGTATGTATTTATGAAGTATAATCTTATATTTTATCATATATGGGATATTATCCATCTTGTCTAATATCACACACCAAATGGTAGAGCCTAGATTTGAATCCAGATCTTTCTGATTAGAAATACCCCACTTTCTCTAAATTGGCAAATGTTTTAATAATAATCCCAATATTAAGTGTTATAATAAGGAACAGATAAAATATAGGTTTACAAATGGACTCGGATGGTGCCAATGTTTACTTGTTTCTCTCCTTTCTTTCCTTATCCTTGTGCCCTATGACCACAAAGCACAGTGTGGAGCACCTTTTAAAAGTGGAGCCTGGTGAGCAAAACTTTTACTTTTTAAATTTCCTGCACTTTGTTGCCTCAACAGAGTTCTCAGGTATAGAACGTTGCCTGACAATAGTAGATAGGAAATTATTTTGTCACTGAATCATGATTTCTGGTGGAGGTTATTTGTCATATTTCTGTGTTTCTGAAATGCATACTTTTTGTAGTCGGGAACTTCTGACATCAAAAGAGACTTTAAATTTAATAAAATCTTACAATTACAATTGGGAGTATTTTTCTTTCATTCTTTCTGAATGGTACACAGAATTACAGTTGGTCTTTTAGTCAGTATATTTATATTCAATTAAATAAGATATTTACAATAAATACATTTTAGGTATGTAGCATTTTTGTAGAATTTATCCCCTTTCTTGGAGATACTAAAAGACTATTCAAATGAAATTATATGTGAAATAATTTTCTTGATTAAAAACATATCCAGAACAGGAAATATGAGTTTTCTAATTTTATAAATCTTCTAGCAAATATTGAAATATGACTTTTAAAATTTCTTCTACAGTACATTTTCCTTCTTGTTTGGTGTGGTAAGAAGTTTCACCTTGATTCTACTGTACTCTTTCTGTTCTTCCCTGAATGTAGAGGAAATACGTTAATTCTTATTGGTTTGATAGACTCATGCCCTATATTTGCTCTGACTAACAAATGTAGTGCAGGACCTGACACTGTGAGTGGATGTGTCCTCTTTCTGGTGCTTTCATGCAGAAAGGTCTCTTATTTTTTGTTTCTTCTTCTGAGTATTGGTGAAAATAATCCCTTCATGTTCCTAAATAGTGATACTTTTCCATTCACTTTTTTTTTTCCTCTGGTGCCTGAATTCATAATTTGTCTATCCTATTGCTACTTTCCAATGAAATAGTCATGAATTCTATTAAACTGTAGATTTACTGTGCACCCCAAATGGATATTCATGAAGTTTCTTCATAAAGTAGAAAGTAGCTCACACAATTTAAAATAGGATGTCATTAATTATTCTTTTTTTCTATATTTTTGACCTTTCCAATCTTCAGAACTCCCAACTGTAGATGATCAAACAATTCTAGCCAATAAAAGGCTCAAACTGGCAGTGGATCTCTAGTTAAGTCTCTTCCAAGTATGCTAAACCTTGCGTATCTTAGGTACTACAGAGGTGATAGCTCTTTTTCTTTCCATTTTCTTAGCAACTATATTCATGTAGCAGTTTATAGCTGTGAACTCAGGACCTTTTTTTGGATTTTTACCTTAATGATGTGTGTATGAATTGTATTAGTCACTTTTCCTGTTACTGGGGCAAAAATGCCTGGCATACTTAAAGGAAGGAATGGTTTAATTTGGCTCACAGTTTCAGAGGTTTGGGTCCATGGTAGGCTGGCTCCAAGGCAGGGAAATCATAGCAGAAGAATTTGGTAGATCAAAACTGTTCACCTCTAGGTGGCCTGGAATCAGACAAAGTACAGGGGAAGAACACCAGAAAGGCATGTACCTTTCAAAGGAGCACCCAGAATAGCCCACTTCCTCTGACTAGGCTCCACCTCCGAGCAGCACATTCACCTATGAACTCATCAATGGATTAATCCTCTGCTAAGTATAGCATGCCCAGCCAAGCCTCTCTCCAGGATTTTCTTAATGCAATTGTTTACAATTAAGATTAACTTGCGTAGACTCCTTGGTCAGTTACTTTATACGTCAGACTTGTGATGCATTAACTTGTAAGAATCAGAAAAACTATAGAATTTAGGTATCATTTGACACAGTCTTCTCCCTGTGTGTGTGTGGGGGGGTCTTTGTTGTGAGTGCTTATATCTTGGCCTACCTAGCCCATTTCCCTTGATGCCAGTTATTCAGCAGCTAGAAGACTTCCCACCACAGCATGAAAATCTTAATATTTCTAAATGTATTAGTTTCTAATCACTGGTTTTTTTGTCTTCCAAACATTGACTGATATTTGTGCCAGGATGACTTATAAGAAAAAAAACAGGCTTTGACCTTAAGGATTGTATAACTTTGAATAAGGTAGGCACCTTCTATAAGTGTCCATTCTCTGATGAAAAATTAGGATAATAATATCCCTCTCCTATGCTTGTGATAAACTCACACTTATAAAACAGATTGCAGAGTGCTAATAATAAATGCTGGATTGCTTACTCTTTTTTCCCCCCACAAATTCTAAACATATCTGATTCTAGCTCGCTGTTTAAATTTCTTTTTTTTCCCTTAAATCTTCATTGGTACAGTATGAATACACATCATCACATTCAACATTGAGGGTTTGTGCCAGAATATGATAGGACTTGATTGTAATTTTCTCCTCTTCTCCCCCCACCCTGCAAACCCCGCCCCTTATACATGTAATCTTTGTTTCCTTTTTTCTTACTGTCACATTCTTTTTCCCCTTGTTGTTTACCCCTGCACCCTTTTTCCTTTTAAATATTTTCTATTTTGCAGTATCTACTATATATTCTAGAATTTACTTACTACTTTATTTTCTCATACCAGAGAAAAGATATGATATTTACACATCTGTGACCTATTTATTTCACTTATGAGGATGTCCTGAAGGTACATCCATTTGAGTATGAATGATTCAATCTAATCATTTTTAATGGCAGAGTAATACTCCATTCTATAAAAGAACCACATCTTCTCTATTCCGTCTCCTGTCCCTGTTTAAATTTCTTTATTTCTTTTCATATCTTAATTAGTAGCCCTGATGAATACTGATTTTGGGCAATGTTTAGAGATCTATGCTGCTTTGTTTTCTACCTGGTTATATTACAGGGCCTATTTTATTTTTGGACTGTTAACAAGTGTGATGTGCCAGCATGAGTGGCTCACTATTGGGGGGGCAATGAGAGCTAAGGATATAGGTGGGAAATAGTGGACTTTTTAGAAGAGGCATTATTTTACTTAAAACAAAATTATACCCAACTCACTTATTTACTTATTCTTCCATTTGTCACTTTATAGGTTTAAAACAACTGTTCTCAAATTGTGGTCTAAGAAAACCTGGAGATCCCAGAGCCCCTTTAAAGTGATCTGCAATATTCTTCATTTTCTTTGTAAAAATTGATTTTATTGGTACAATTGGTACATTTTATACATAAGTTATGATGATATTTAACATTGAAAATTTATACCTGTACATAACACATCTTGATTCTCATTTTTCTGATTCACCTCCCTACAACCCCACCTTTTATATACATAAGCTTTGTTTCTTTTTTTTTTTTAAATTCAAATCTTTATTGGTACATTGTGAGTACACATCATCATCGCATTCAACATTGAGTTTGTACCAGAATATAATCTGACTTGATTCTCATTTTTTCTCTTTCCCCCCACCCTGCAATCCTCCACTCTACATACATAAGCTTTGTATTCTTTTTCCTTTATTATTATCACATTCTTTTTCCCCAAGTCATTTACCTCTTTTTTTTTAACTACCAAGATTTTTCTTTCTTTCTTTACTCTCCACTACCCACGCTTTTCCTTTCCTTTTTGCATATTATCCTTCTTTTTCTGCTTGCATATCTCTGAAGTTAGATTTTCTTCATGTACTTCTGGACAACGATTCATTTAAGCATGAAAATCTAGCTAGTATCTAGTAAGCCTCACTTGTATTAGAATTGCAAATACTATTCTTTACACTATTATATTTTGGTTTTGAAACTGTGATCACTTTAATGAATATGTAATTTATGTTAATATATGTTTGTTATTAAGTGAATTAAAAAACAAATACTTTAAAATTGCCTCATTTTACTCAGGACCTTGTGCTTTCCAGGCAAGGGTGGTGTCACTGAACTAAATCTCTGGCCCTAAAATTGCTCAGTTAATCACTAGTCATTCAAGAAATGCAAATTGAAATAAAGCTGCAATTATATCTCACACTCTCAAAAGAATGGCTGTGACCAACAAATCAGTCGACAACAAATGCTGGCAGGGCTGTAGGGAGAAAGAAACCCTTCTCTGCTGTTGGTGAGAATGTAGACTGGTGCGACCATTGTGGAAATCATCCTGGAGATTCCTCAAAAAATCAGGATTAGATATCCCATTTGACCCAACTCTTCTTCTTCTTTGTATTTTTTTTGAAAGCATTAAGTGCATCATGCTGTAAAACTATGTGTCCCTTGTTTACAGAAGCACAGTTTGTAATAAGTAAATCTTAGAAACAACCCAAATGCCCACCAAATGCTGAATAAATAAAAGATTTTTTTAAAAAAATACACAATGGAGTAATATTCAGCTCCACAAAAGGACAAATTGGAGACATTTCCAGATAAATGGATCCATTTTGAAACCATACTTTTTTTTTTTAGTCATATTAGGGATTGTACTCAGGCCCTTGTGCTTCCAAGGTAGGCGCAGTACTACTTGAGCTAAATCCTGGCCCTGAAACCATACTCTTAAGTGAAATAAACGGAATACACATGCAAATATTACATTGTCTCTTTCATGTGAGAAATTGAAAGTATAAATAAGGACCAAAAATATGACATTGTAAAATAGGAAGAAATTATTCAGAATTATACCATGTGAGGTACTTATTAATAATTAGAATGTTTTATCCAAAAATACATAATATTATTGAGAAGTGAGTTGAGAGACAGATTATGAAATAAAAATATATTCTTTTAAGTTCATGATAAAAAAATTAAATTTGCCCATTTTTAATTTCTAATATGGTGACTGTTAATAGGTAATTATCTACATAAATTTAAAAACATTTTAGACATTCTAAAATTATAAAACTGTCTCAAGACTAATATTGAAAACCACTGGCCTAGACAATACTGATTATAAAGTTACTATTCTTGTGCAAATTCCTCTAAACAAGAATCAGCAAACTACTTCTCACAAACCATAACAATGCTCTGCTTATTTTTCTAAATGAAGTTACATTGTAGCACAGTCATGAAAGTCACTCACTTTCTCTTTTATACACTGTTTATGGATGCTTGCGGCCTAGAAGGACAAAGTTGAGTGATTGGGGCCAACATCGTACTACTCACCAACTTCACAATATTTACCGGCCCTTTATTGTAAAGTTTGTGGATTCTGTTCTGTAATTCAGAATGGCTGTGTCCAGTTAATTAAACTGAAGTGGGTTTCTCTTATTTGATTAATTGAAATATTACTTTACCTATACATACAGGTGGTTAATCCTGATAATCAATCAAAAGTCATGATATGGTTATAATGCATATGATAACCCAATGACTATTTATCAGTTTACTATGTTTCAGACGTTGTACTAAGAAATAAGTATGTGGTGTTGCGAAAAGTGCATGTTAATTTATCGTTATGGAGAATATATTATACTTATTCAGGTTTATTTTTTCACTGATGTTGGGTCTTTCTTAAGCTGAATTTACCATGGTTTATAAAACTTTTCCTAGAAAAAGTTATAGACATTTTTCACAAATCAGTTTCTCTAATTGATTAAAACTCTTCAAATGGAAGTCTGAATGTTCTCTCTTATGTTCCCCTAAAGCCTCATGTGATCATAGCAGGACTATTAGAAGATGATTGACTTAAAGGGGCCTATACCTGATTTGCTTTAAGAGGTGGGGTCTGGTCAGAAGAAGCAAGTTGCTGGGGGTGTGCCCCAGTAGGGTTTATTCCCCTGCCTGGATCCTCACTTCTATTTTTCCTAGATGCCAGGAGATGAAAAAACTTTCCTTATCCATATCCTTTCACTATCCAGTTCCACTTTAGATCTAGCCTACTGTGAACTGAGATGTGTACAACCTGTGAACCAAAAATAAACCTCTACTCCTTTAGGTTGTGCATGTCAGGCACTAAGAAAAGTAACTAAGACAGATGTCAATAACATAGAAGTAGGGTCATTGTTACAACTATATCTGACCATATGGTACAGAAGCTTTTGGAACTGGTTCACAGGGAGAATTTAGGAAGGTTTGGGGATTCTTGGTAGAGAAGCACCTAGAATACTGGAAAACAATGGTTAGAACTCAGAAGACCAGAATGTTGATAGGAAAGCAAATAGTAAAGACCAGGCTCACTAGTTTTCATTTAGAAGCAAGGACTCTATTGGCAGTTAGAGTCCAGGCTATGTGTGTTATGCTCTTGCAGAATATTTGTCTACATTTTCTTCATGTTTTGAAGTTGTACAACACACTAAGATTAAGGATAGTAGATTTAATAATTTGGCATAGGAAATTTTAAGAGTACAATGTTAGACTAGTCGCATAGTTACTGTTGGGAGATTTTATCCAGGTTTATAATGAAAACCAGGAGCACAAATCCCATTTTCAAAGTTTTTAGCTTTGCCAAGAAGGAAGTACCTCCAAAAAACGAGGAGAACTTGTTTAACAAAAACAATTAGCATTAAGAAGAAGTCAAATAGTTTGTATTAAGAGAGTAAGAAAAAATGCTTTGAAGATATTTGAGAAACCAGCAAGGACTTACTTTTTTTTAAAATATTTTAATCTTTATTGGTACATTACATATACGCATCATGATTGCACTCCATAATGGGGATTTGTACCAGTATAAGACACAACTTAATTCTCATTTTTCCCCATAGCCCTACCCACCGTGAATTCTATAAAACTTTTAAAGAAGAGTTAGCAAGGCCTTACTTTTAACAGGCTCAAAATTGAAAATGTAAAAGACTATTTTAAGAGAGCCCCAGGGTACCATGCTCCAAAATGGTGGCTGCCCAGGAATTAGCCTCTCCTAGGATTCAGTTCACAGCACTTAATCATCCAAACACTCAGCGATCACTCAGCTATGATACCAGGGTGTTCAGTTACTACTCAAGCTTGTGACAAATCTTTGTGTGATTTATATGATACAGACTTCACAGGTCTGACTAATATAAGAATTGTGGGTTCAGCGAGGCTTCTACCTGTATTTCAGAAGAAGGCATGAGAAGCCAGGCAATGTGAAATTGTGAAAACGGAGCAAAAAATGCAGTAGTACCCTAGAAATTTGGAGAAGCCACAAACATGAAACATCTGCTGGAAGCTGTAAGGGATGAGCGAAGTCAATCCAAGAGAGAAATTATGAGGCCTGTAACCACTGGGACTGCCATAAGGATGATGCCACCCTAGCCATTTAGAGTTCACATCTCATGGCCTACAACTTTTTGTGGATGCTAGACATAGAACTACAGGTTTTAGTGCTTTCTTTACTGTGTTTCAGTCTTGCTTTGGTCAGATTCTTTTGTATATCCCTATTTCTCCTTTTTGAAGTGTGCCGTTGTACATGGGCAGTGTTTAACTTTCTTTTGAATTTTCCAAGGGCTCACAGATAAGAGCTTGTTTGTCTTCGGTCTCAGAGGAGACATTGGGTTTGGACTCTTCAGCTAGGGTGGAACTGTTAGAAATTTGACAACTCTTGGGGATAGACTAAATATGATTTGTATAAGGGGATGTGTATGCATGTTTTGGGAACCAGTGACAAACTATTATAGTTTACATGTATACATCTCTGTAAAGCTTCACATGACCATAGGTAGGGCTTTCGGAATGTGACTGGGTTACAGAGCCTTATATCTGACTTATAAGGCAGTTTGGTCTAGTCAGAAAAGGCAGATCACTAGGAGTGTAGCCTGGAAGAGTTCATAACCCATCCCTGGATCCTTCCTTCAGTGTCTACTTCCTGAACACCATGAGGTGAACAGCTTTACTCCATGTAGGCCTTTCCACCATGCCTTTCTTCCTTGAATCTGTCCATTGATAGACTAAAACCTCAACACTGTAAAGCAAAATAAACCTCTCTTTCAAGTTGTATATTTCAGGAATTTTGTTTCAGCAAAGAGGAAAACAACTAAGATGTGATCAAATTTGAATTTGGAGAACACATGACATTTGGATTCAGTGGAGACAAGTTAGACACATGCTAGGAGGATTTAGTAACAGCCATTTATTTTTTTTCAAAAAGTGCATTAAGATGATTCTATGTGCTGGACACTGTGTTGGTACTTGACTTTCATTTAGGACCATCGTGTAATTACTGTACAGCATACTGCAAACAGAAAGAGAGAGAAGGAATATTCTTGCTTTCATTATTTATTACAAAGAAGTGTTATTATTTGTGGGTTTTAGTCCCTCAATAAACTCGTAGGTTGCCATCACAAAAGAATCATGAGATTTTTTTCTTTCTTTTTGTCTGCAGCAATTATAATTTAATTTCACTTCTCTTGAATTTTGAAGGTAGGCTTAAGTTACAGGAAAAAAAATAACGTAGCCAAACCGCTTTAAAGTTAAAAATGCTTCTTCTTGTCCTAATCTGTAATTAGAGAGACAAAAGATAAAGTAGCTTGCCTAAGATAATATTATTTGTGAAATACCGAAAACTAAAAGTGCATATGTGGGGTTTTTTTTGAGCCACAGTATTTGTTCTTTTTTATTAAATGCTTACTGTGAATGAGACATGACTATTCCATGTAATCTACTGCTTTATGAAGACAAAAACATGAAATTAAAATCCACCCATGATGAGGTCATGTCTTTGAGTGGTTCAGAATAGTTCTTTGACATAGTCATTCATCTAAGGTCATTCCTAAAGTAGTGAGAAACCAAAAGCAAAAATGAACATAGTTTTATGGATTGGGATAATGGAGGGAAGAAAGGAGAGGAAAGAATCACATTACAATTGAAGAATATGAGCGCACGGCCAGAAAGCCAACTAGCCATTACACTGTATTTCTGTGTTTATAACTAGAAAACCACGTGAAGCTGTGATTCTGGGATGGTCTTAACAAAGCTAAGCTTTAAATATCTTAAAAGTAAAATTAACCTAAATAAATAACATGTCCTATGTTGTAAGAATTATAGATTATGTTTACAAAACACTTCATTCCTGGCATAAAGAAAGCATCCAGTTAAATGTGACATTTATTACTAATATGAATTAATTTTATTGTGATTATTTGTTATGATCCAAACATAATTGGGTTTACACATAAAGACATATCAGTGTTCTGCTATTATTGATATTCCAAGATTGTTTGAATTTTTTAAATGAAAGAAGAACTTTGATCTCCCTGAAAGTTTTTCAAGGTATGAAAGGGAGAGAGAGAATATTAGCAAATATATGCATCAATATGTTGTCATAGAAAAATGGATGCAAATTCATGAACTGATCTTTTGGCTTTCATGTGAAAATATAGCTGATAAATTATGTAGGAATTTATAAACACTATGTAATTGCTATGCTTCCTGTTGTAAGAATACATCACCATATCTTTTTGTCTGTTTGTTTTTTGCTTATTGCTCTACAATATGAGCACTTTCATTTGTGCCAGTGGACATAGACAGTAGTTCTGATTATGGACTGAGGAGGGAAATGTTGGAGTGGACTTTTAGAGGTGGGAAGTTCTTGCTCAATTATTAAATTTCCAGACATGCATATAGTTGTGGTTCAGTTGTAGATTACTTATTTAACATTCATGAGGTGCTGTTTTCTATTCCTAGTACTAAAAATACATAAAACAACAGCAGATCTGCATATAAGACCTGGTTTGCTTAATGATCACAACCCCAACAATATCAGTGAAGGTGATTCAAGACACACATTTATGTTGGCTCTGAATTTTATTACAAGAAAATCATCCAAATGTCTGTGATTTAAGATCCATGTTTGTACAAGAGAGGTTTATTGAGTTTCTATTAAGTGTCAGGCACTGTATTGAGCAGTAGAAAATGCTGGGACTTAGTTTTGTGCCTAAAGTAGTCCCCTGACTTTTTATTTAGAAAATATATTTACTTCTTGCTATGTACATTACATAGGACATAGAGTAGTGAACAAGGTGTACAAGAATCAGCTCTCAAGGTGGTTGTAATCTAATGGGAGAGACAAATTTAAATAAATAAGTGTATGAATGAATATAAACAGTGGTGTGTGCTATGAGCAGAGTGCTTTTATATCATGAGAACATATAGGAGGAGAACTTGGTATAGTCTGAGGAGGTTTTCCTGAAGAGCTAATATGTCTTAGGATCTGAAAGATGTTAAATAAAAAAAAAAAGAAAGATAATCATCCCATAATATGAAGACAGCATGTGCAAAGGCCCTCTAACAGAGTGAAATATGGCAGATCTGAGGAGTTAAGAGAAAAGTCTTTGTGGTTGGAATGCAGAGATCAAGAGACTATGTGCTAGGAAATTAGGATGGAGAATCAAATAGAAACGAGCAGGGATGATTGCACAGACTGCTAAAGGTCATGGAAAAGAGTTTAAATTTTCCTTTCCAAGCCCAGAGCAAAGCAATTCAGTTTTAAACAAAGGATATGATGAATTTTGGGTTTTTAATATAATTTTGGATAATGAATACAAAAAGATCTGCTGGGGGACAAATGTGCAGGGAGATATACCAGGTAATGAGCTACTCTCTTATTGTAGGCAAGAAGTGATAGAGGCTTTGAGTACGATATTATTGATGCAAAACAAGGGATAGATTTGTTTCAAATAATCGCCCCATCTCACTATCTGACAATGACTTATAGCTTCAAAATGCTATGTTTTTTTCATCCAGAAATACTCTAGTAAAACCATTAATAGTTCTTCTTGCTTTAGGAGATAGGAGATATTAGTTTCTTCCTGACATTATTGTTTTCTGTGATACCTTAGTATTCCCTCTGTTTTACCTTTTCCTTTCCCTAATATAGTTTTCCACACTTAGTTATCTTCTGACTGGGTTCTGACTAATTGATTTAATAAGTAAACATTTGCTTTGAGTTTTAAAAGAGTTTTTTTAATATTGTGAAATAGGTACATTTTATATACATATTATGATTACAGTCAGCATTGACAATTTGTACTAGCATATGACATGACTTGATTTTCAATTTTTCCCATTCCCCTAACCACCCTACAAGCCCAAACTTCCTATATACATAAGGTTTGTTTCCATTTTTTTAGTACCATCACAACTTTTTCTTTACTCTCATTACTTACCTCTATCCCATTTCCCTTTGAATAATTTCTATCGTACAACATCTTACACACATTATAGAACTCATTTACATTTTCAGTTTTTCATATCAGAGAAAAGATACTGTATTTACACATCTGTGACTTATTTATTTCACTTATGAGTATGTCCTGAAATTATGTCTGTTTGAGTATGAATGACTCAAACTTGTCATTTATGACAGAGTAATACTCTATTCTATAGAAGAAGCACAACTTCTTTATCCAGTTTCAGGTTGATGGACATTTGGGTTGTTTCCAAGATTTAGTTATCACAAAATGATCTGCCATAAACATGGGTGCACATATGTCACTGTGATATGAATCTTTTAATTCTTTTATATATATATATATCCCTAGAAGGGGAATAGTAGGCTCAAATGGGACCTCTAATCCTGTTTTTTTTTGAGGAATCTCTACACTGATCTCCATAGTGGTTGTACCAGTCTATATTCTCACCCACAGTGGGAAAGGGTTTCTTTCTCCCTGCAGCCTTGCCATCATTTGTTGCTGGTTGATTTTAAGATAGCAGCCATTCTTTGGAATGAGGTAGAATCTCAGAGTTGTTTTCATCTGCATCTCTTGAATGATCAGTGATGTTGAGCATTTCTTCATGTGCTTCTTAGCTGCTTTTACTTCTTCCTCTGAAAAATGTCTGCTCATTCCGGATGCCCATTTTTAAATTGGGTCTTTAAACTGGGGGGGGGGTGCTAAAAGAGTATTTTAAAATGGAGCTAAGTATGTTGTGTGATAAGACTAGTAGCTGTAAAATTATTTTAGAGCTGCTCTGATCTTGGTCACTGTTATTTATGTGATAAAAATTTAAGCTTCCAAAATGGCAGCATCACATCAGATACCTATGCATTGCAGAGGTGATAAAGAGATAAGGAGTTCAGTAGAATTCTTACTATTTTCTAGTTTTTCTTTTAAAGGTGAAAAATTTGAGCTCCAGAAATGCTATTTGACTTGTGAAAGAAGAATTGTGTAGCTAGCAGAGGCAGTTCTATTAGCAAAGAGCCCCAAATTTATTTTCATGAATCCAGTGTTTAGTAGAATATACCATAATATATTTAAACAATCTGTGTGGCTTTTGTGTGCCGTGTTATTGGAGAAAAAGAAAATATGTCAAAAGTGAATTAAGTATATTATATTTATATTTATGTAGATTTTTATGACTGGCACATAATATTGCGAAAAAGAAGGGTCGAATTTTACATCATTAAAATTTTATCAACTTTGGGAATAAACGTGCCAGAAACAGTTTCCTTAAAAATATTTTATAAGCTCCTAATGTCATAATTTAACACTTCATCATATTTATGGTATGCATTAACATGTTCCAAAACTGTAGTTTAAACTAAAATATAGATTATTGACACATTGCAAATTCTGGCCAGTAGATGAGAAGTCTAAAGGATATAAAAAGGGTCAAGGATATAAAATGGAGCCATGAATGAGTTTTAAAAAGTAATAACTACCTTAGAGAACTTATACACTGTCAGAGGACCAAGCACAACATTGACTCCAAGGTTTCTAAGCATTTTCTCAAAGAAGTAACATCTAAATTTGATGAGCTGCACCAGAGGTTCTCAACTCTGGCTTGTGCATTAGAATCACCCAGGAGACCTACAGTGTTGATTCTAGTCCTCAAATGAAACCGAATGTGTAAGATAACAGAATCTTAAGGGTTTGGGTTCGAGCATACACATTTTAAAAAGCTCTCCAGGTATCTCTAATGTTAGAAAAATCTAACTAATGTTCTGTGGAGAAATACCACTAATCATGATAGTAAGATTAAGAAGAAATACTTCTCTAGCATCTTCTTGAAAAGGCACTGAGTGATGCTGTAAAGTGACAAAAAGATTTTTACAAAACAACATATAACATCCATGAACCTTTTTCCTCCACTGAGCTTTTAATAAAGGTTGGGTGGTGACTATTCCAAATTAGGAATTAAACAGATCTTTAAATGACAATTTAGTGGTAGCATTCTGTTGTGAAATTTGGCAGCCAAAAGAACATGTGTCACACAAGAAGGTCATCATCAGGATTGCCTTTAATTGTTCTGTTTTTCCCTTTGGGTGATGAAGGATTTGCTCTGGGCAACTCACATCAGGTCTTGCTATGGCTAATGATGCACATTTGTTAAACAGCTCACCACGAACTATGCTTATAAACCTTGAATCAGAGGAGAACTACTCATGATAGCAAAATATGGGGACTTTGAAGTTAGACAAACCAGGGCTCCAATCTTGACTACTCACTTACTTCCCATGGGCCTCATGCAAGTTAATTACTCTATCCATTTCTTCTTCTCTAAGATGGTAGTAATAATAGTACCTGCCAAATTGATTTTAGTGATGATGAAATGTGATAATATACAGCATCATTTTCTTCTTTATATAGAATGTGCTCAATTAACATCACTAGCTTTAGAAAATCATCTAGTCAAAGAGTAAGTCTGATGTTAAACCCATTCTAACTAGTTAAAGTAATCATATGGTTAGGATGGCCTCCTGGCCAACACCTTTTACTGAACCACAATGGAAACTTCCCAAAAGGTGTATACCTCAGTTTTGTGTTTTTTAAACTATAAAACTCACCAAGTATCCCATCTCATACAGCTGTTTTTGTTTTTCTCAAATTACTCATGATCTTCTCTCTTTTTTGGTCCTGCCTTTTCCAGGCTGTGAATTCATGACATTTCCTCTAGTTCTAGCCTTTTACATTTAACAATCTTGAATGTCTCTGATTCAGTCTTACAGTTCTTGAAGGACTCTCATTTATATTTACCTTATAGTTATTTCTACTTTTGACCATCTCAAAAAAAGATACTCTCCTGTGACTTGAGCCTTTTGGGACTGAAGCCTTAGTAACATCCCCTCTAATTGTTGCTCCAGCAAACCCACTCAACATAACCCATTGTGAATGTTCTCTGAGAAGTTAAAACTGAAGCAGGGCGAGTGGCTGGAATACATGAACATATCAATATCGAGCATGTCACAAGATGGCAAGTAGTTCAATTCCATCTAATTGTTTCACTAAGTATATTTTCTAAGTGTATGTTACATGGACAATTCAGATGTTAAGTCCTTTGGACTGAGTTTTAAGTAAGACAGTGCTACTAAGTAACTTTTAATGCAAAATAGTTTTTTAAAAGAGATTTTATTTATCTAAGGAAGGAAACTTATTCCATAATTGATGACTCAAAATCTCTTTGTAAATAATGTGAGAAAGCCTTTAGTCAAATTTCAGATCTAATTAATCATTGAAGAGTTTACACTGGGTCTGAACAAATTCAGGAAAATCTTTTGATGAACTCATCCCTTAACCATATATTATGGGATTCATAACAAACATGAACTTAATAATTAAATACTCGTATATGGTAGGGTTCTATTACAGAATTTCTTCAACAGTAAATATAATCATTAAAATGCATATGATAAACTTTAACTGCCATTATTTTGTGGAATTTAAGACAAGTGCTATTATTAGAAAAGGACTTCATCATGTCACTACATGGGTAGCGTTGAAGAATTCAGTTTCTATGATGGACTTCTATAGACATTAACTGCAATAGAGTGAGAGCTTCATTTTCTCTTTTACAGGGAGAATAAGGGTAAGTCCATAACTAATCACAACCTTGGATAAACCAAACATTATTTACTACATTTCATTGTTTGGAATTTATGATAATAATTTAAATAAAATTTTAGAGTAAAAATCATTGATTAGTTTCTTTTGCTGAACAGAAGCTTTTTACTAAAATGTGATCACAATTGATTCTTTTTTTATGAATGCTTTATTGGTTCATTTTATATACACATCATAATCACACTCAACACTGAGAATTTGTACCAGTATATGACATGAATTAATTTTCAATTTTACTGATTCCCCTATCCACCCTCTTTGTGCTAGCTCCTGGCTACAGAGGTTTTATTTATAAAGATTTTTTCCTATGCCAGTATCTTTAAGAATTCTACCTAACCCATCTTCCATCTTCCAATACTTCCATACTTCTAATACTTCCCTAGTACTCTGTTTTAATATTTAGGTGTTTAATACATTTTGATTTCAGTATAGTGCATAGTAAAAGATATATGTCTTGTTTTGTTCATTGTCAGGTGAAATTCAGTTTTTCCAGCATCATTTATTAAAGAGTCTGTCCTTCCTTCATTGAGATTGTTTGGCTCTTTTGTCAAAGATGAGATGGTTTAGTATGTCTGGAGTTGTTTCTGCATCTTCTAGTGTGTTCCATTGATCCGTAGGTCTGTTTCTTTGCCAGTACCATGCTATTTTGACCACAGTGGTTTTGTCATACAGTTTCAAGTTGGAGATTATGAAACTCTTTGCCATGCCTTTTTTGCCTAAAATTGCTTTTGCTATTCTAGGTCTCTTCTGGTTATAGATTAATTTTTGTATTATTTTTTATAGTTCTGTGAAATATACTGCTAGGATTTTAATCCATATTGCACTGAATCTGTGTAGCAGCCAACAGAATGAAAAGACAACCTACAATGTGGTGAAAAATTTTAGCAGCTGTTATTGAGGAGACAAAGGAGTATTTAGAATATATGAAGAATTTTTAAAAACCAGATGTCTCTAATTTAAAGACTCACTTAAAAAAGGGCATCTGAAATGAACAGGCATTTTTTTCAGATGATGAAGTAGAAGCAGTAAGTAAACATATGAAACAATATTCAACACGACTGGTCTTTCAAGAGATGCAAATGGAAATAACACTGAGATTTCATCTCATTCTACAAAGATTTTATCTCATTTTCCATCAAGAAATCAACCAATGACAAATGCTGATTGAGCTGTGGGAAAAAAGAACCCTTTTCCACTGTTGGTGAGAATGAATATAAACTGGTACAACCACTGTGGAGATCAGTGTGGAAATTCTTCAAAAAACTAGGATTGGAGGTCCCATTTGACTCTGTTGGCTACATACACGGAAGAATTAAGAGTATCTTACCATAGCACAGTTTGTAACAGCTAAACTTAGAAACAACCCAGAGGCCCATCAAATGATGATGGGATAAAGAAGATGTGGGTTTTTTTTAATGGTGATGTGCTAGGTAGCCATAAAAAAGATAAACTTGAAATATTTATAGCTAAATGGATGTACCTTGAGGCCATATTCATAAGTGAAATAAATGGGACACAAATATGTAAATGTTGTATCATTTCCCTCATGTGAGAAACTGTAGGGGTAAATGAGATCCGATTTATAATAGTTGTGAAAAACGAAGAAAATGTTCAAAGGGGAAGAGGAACTAGGGGGAGGGGCAGGGGACGCAAAGAAGGCAGAGAAAAAATTGATTATGAAAAGGAAAAATGGAGACAAAGCTTATGTATGTAGAGCTTGGAAGGGTTGAAAGTGATGAATGAGATCACAATGTACATCTAAAGAGTACTGATAAACTCAGTTAAAAAAAAAAGATTAGTGACATTGAATTCTAATGGCAACAGTTACCTCTGTAAGTTAGTTTAATTTGAAGTCATGGTAAAATATATACATTTGATGAAGTATAAACAAAATGAGGGTTTTTTTTCATTTTAGTATCTTTTGCAAAGTGTTGGCTACACTGCTGTTTCATAATGACTTAGAGCTACTGTTTGTTCAGTTTCTGCTATGTTAGCTACTATCTGAGGCACTTTGCATATTTTATTAAAGTTTTTACAATAATTTTATCAGAAAGAAAATATTATCACCTCACTTTTCTATACAGAGATAAATCTGTAGCTCAAAGCAGTCACGTGATTTCCCACATCATGTCTGCAGAAATGGTTCAGGTCTTTGTAAGTACATATTAGGGCCCACCTTATCACTATAGTGTACTGCATTTCCGTGCTTTATGGTCTTTTTCACTGAAGCTTGTCCACTGTGAGCTCTAATATTATAAACAAGTTAAAATAGAAAAACCAAGAATGATTTGCTATTGTTGTATATTAACTAATTATTGTAGAAAATTGTTAATAGACAGAGAAAAGTAGTACAAATATTGTCTGCAATGGTTTTGTGATCCAAGAAAACTGAAAGAAGTGCTTCCAAGAAGCTAGACATCCAAGTTCAAGACATGTATAATAAGAATTTCAAAAAACGTGTGTCAAATTCAATACAGTGCAATGAGCTTTTAGAAGGCAAATTTAAACATTTTTTAACCTAATTTCCTTAACAAAAACAACTTTTATTACAATGTCTAGCATTCAGTTTCACTAAGGATTTCATGTATTTAAACAAGAAAAATTTGTAGGCTGAACTAAATGAGGCAGTATTTAATAAACTTGTACTTCCATAATAGTATGTAAGTTTAAGAATAAACACTAGATAGATGCATTCGATGCCCTGTATCCTATTCCCTGGTGATATTTGGTATTTGTGTTGAGAAATACTCTACATAGTTCTCATTTGACCAAATTAGTGCTAGAAATAATTGTTAGAAATTTACTCTGGTTACTTATTGCAAAATGTGTTTGAATGTCTGAAGTTTGGAAGTAATTTATTTAAGAACTAATATATAAAATGCTCAAGACAGCTCCTTGGATTGCCTTCCTTGCATTTTTAATATAAGAACAACATATAATGTAAAAGTCACCCCTATAACTATTTCTAAGTGTATAGTACAGTATTGTTAACTGTGTGTACACTATTGTGCACCAGATCTTTAGAATATTATTTTGGAAAATTAAAATTCAGTATCTACTGAATAGCAACTTCTCATTTCCCTTTTCTTCAAGTTTTGAGCAACCACTGTTCTACTTTCTGTTTCTGTGAGGTTGATCCTTGAGATACCTCATAAAGTAGCATCATGAAGTATTTGTCATTTTTTGACCAGTTTATTTAATTTAGAATAAAGTCCTTAAGTTTCACCTATGTTGTAAGAAGTGTTAGAATTCCTTCCTTTATTAGGCCTGAAAAATAGTACAATGTATCTATATACCACACTTATTTTATCCATTTATTTGTGGATGAGCTTTTAAATTAATTCCACATCTTGGCTGTTGTGGGTAACACTCCAGTGAATATGGTATGCAGATACGTCCTTGGGATTCTGTTTTCCAGTCTTTTGAACATACACCCAGAAATAAGACTGTTGCATTATTTGGGACGTTTATTTTTAGTTTTGTAAAGACTATCCTTACTGTTTTGTATAGTGGTTGGACTAGTTTATGTTCCTGCTAACAATGTGCAAAGGTTCAAATTTTCCACGTCTTCCATCACCCATTCTTTTCTGTTTCGGTGAATGCAGCCGTCTTAATGGGTGTGAGGTGAAATCTCATTGTGGTGTAGATTGGCATTTCCTTGATGATTAATGTTTATCTTTGCATATGCTTGCTGACCATTCTTAATTCTTCTACAGTAAAAATGTCTATTTATGGTCTTAGCTCAACTTTATATTAAATTCTTTTATTGTTGTTACTGAATTGTAGAAATTATTTATATATTCTGGATATTAGCTTTTTATAAGACACATGGCTTGCAAATGCTTTTTTTCTCATTCTATGGGTTACTATCACATGGTTGATTGTTTCTTTTGCTGCATCACCTTCACCTCATTTTGAGATATTTGCTTGAGTAGATAAGAAGATGGAGTTGTAGTTGGGGAAAAGCCCATTGCTCATTTGATAAGTGTGTTCTAGTAGAGAGAGGAGCAGACCTTGCTGATAGATCGTGTTAGTGAGTGGTATTCCCATTATATATCCCCCATAGGTCTTTCGCTACCACGTGCCTCTAATTGCAAGAGCTATTAGATAACTTTCACTATTTTCTACAATCTTGTGATCCTTATATCATTCATTTATTTACTGAAGAAATACCCCTATTGGTGCATGTGCGCATGGTTGCGAGCACACACACACTTGAAGCAAAGCATCTTTGATATTCCAAGCACTGTTCAAGGTCCTTCAAATATACTAGTGAATAAAACATCCAAAAATTCCTTTATTAATGGATCTTATGTTCTTTCAGCTGGAGAGAAGCGGTAAATTGTAGTTTGAAGAAAAATCAGTACAAATAATGGAAAGTACTCTATTGGAGGGTTACTTTTTATGTAGATGGACTAAAATGGCTTCCCTGACAAAGTGGCATTTGAACAGAGCAGACTAAAAGTAGTCAGATAATTGTGGAGGCTTGTTAAATCTATCTGGAAATGAATACCCGCCATCATTACTGTGGGAATGGGACCAAGAGAACACAGGCATTTGGGTTCAGAGCATCTGGACAGTACTAAAGAATTCATTTTGGCTTCTTTTTCCTAGACCTCATGCACCTGATTTGTCCTCTGTTAACATTTTGGTTCTTAATGCATGTTAGAACCATTGTTCTGCCAAAGGCCTTTGGCCACCGACCCAGAAAGAGTTTGTAAAGAAGGAAAAAGTTTAGCTGTTTGTACTTAACAATAAATATTTGAAGCTTAGCTCTCCATTCTTCTCCACATTTTCTTTAAGAGACATTTTATGTTTTACGATCAGCTTACACCTTCAAAGGTTTTAAAATATTTTAAGTCATGTCTTTGGTCTAGGAAAGTTGAGAATTATGTTATTTGTTCCAAAGTTCCTTCTAGAACAAGCTCCTCAAGCTGACTTCCTTGTTTCTGTGGGTTTGTTACACCCATCTTTTCTCTGCTAGATTTAACATTGATTTTCTTGCCATTGTTGTGAACTATTATTTTAATGGGCTCCTTTGTTTTCTTCTGATACCACTTACCTGATTTTCTTGGCATATTTTATTCTGTACCCATCTCTGTTTTTAATATATGGTCACTGATTATCTATTATTTGCTTTGTAGTATTCGCTAGTGAGAATTTTGTCTCCTTACTTCTACATCCTCCTACCTCTCCTTTTACCACAAAGTTTCATAATTCCTTCTTTCTACTGTGAATCTGTCTGAGATGCCATAGTTTTGGACAGAAAATAAGGTAACTGTCTTATAATCTTCATAAAGTGGCTGTTATGTAGCCAGCACACATGAATGTCTATTTATTTTGTTTTTACTTGGACATTCCCTTGAATTAATATGGTCTGTATTTATCCTCCCTATTCTGTAAAGAAGTACTTCCTTCTCTTTGTTTAAGATACAAGGAGTGATCCTCAGATCTAGTGTTTATATGTGTTAAAAATGACAAAATTAGTTTTTATCCCTGTTTACATTTATTTCATATTGCCATCACTCAAATCCTATTCTATTACCACAGACATTAATGATGCCTTAGTTTAGAAAGGTAAATTCATTTTTGTGCCTTCAGATGATTTCACTCAAATTAGTGTTAAACTCCCCAGACAGATATTCAAAGTTTTCCATAATAGAATAACCACTCCTTTCTGAAGTCATCATCTACCACCCTTTGTGTACCTTTCTTTCAAGTCAGTTATTTTGTCTTTCTCAAGCATACTCATTGGGTTTGATGGAAAAATCAACTAACAACTTCTAAATTTTGAATGCTGTAAAAATACTGATCTTAAAATATTTGCTAAAAGTTCTACTGGGAGTGTTGACCTGAATTCCATGCAAATGCCCTCCTTTCTTCCATACCAGAGATCCTTGATAACTACAAATAAGAAAAGAAAGAAGATTAGGCACTCATACAAAACTTGTTTTTGAGGTCATCTAGGCAAGAATTTCAAAAAGTGAATAATGGATACCATTTTAATATGCAGATAGTAGTAGGTTTTCTCATAGGATGGCATTTGATTTAATCTCATACACTGTTTTATAGTAAGCACTTCATACATATTTGTGAAAGGAATAAATACATGAAGAATGAATGGTCATTGTATCTATCTGCATTGGCATTAGTTTAATTAAGTTGATTACATTAATTCTCCTCACTAGGACAGATTAGGAGCAACAGAAGACCATTAGAGGGCTGAAAAGAAAAACAGTTCTGAAAACAGAAATATTATTAGTAAAAAATGAGTTGCTTACTTCAAAATTGTACAAAGTCTAGTTGAGTGGATATAACAATTGAAGGGTCTGTGTTGAAGTCTCAAATGCATAATTTGAGGCCTATAGGCCTCACTATAGCACCTAGTATTAGGTACTGTTTCATTGAGATTGCATGAGAAATTTTGTTTTATTGTGATGGCTGTGTCTGGCATTCTTTTTTTTTTTTCTTAATCTTTATTGGTACATTACATATATGCATCATGATTGTACTCCATAATGGTGATTTGTACCAGTATAAGACACAACTTAATTCTCATTTTTTCCCATAGCCCTACCCACTCTACCGCCCCCCCATATACATAATATATGTTTCCTTACTTTTTTGTTACAATCTCATCATTTTTCCACCTTCACCCTATTTTACATTGAGCATTTTCTATTTCACAATATATAACATACAATTCTAGGACTCATTTACATCTCTATTTTCTCATACCAGAGAAAAGATGTGATATGTACCTATCGTGACCTATTTATTTCACTTATGAGGATATCCTCAAGGTATGTCCATTTAAGTATAAATGATTCAAACTTATCATTTTTATGGCAGAGTAATACTCCATTTTGTAGAAGAACCACAGCTTTTTGATCCAGTCTCCAGTTGATGGACACTTGGGTTGTTTCCAAGATTTAGCAATCACAAATTGGGCTGTTATAAACATGGGTGCACATATGTCACTGTGATATGAGTCTTTTAATTCTTGTGTGTATATACCTAGCAGGGCAATGGCTGGGTCAAATGGAACCTCCAATCCTAGCTTTTTGAGGAATCCCCAAACTGATCTCCACAGGGGTTGTACAAGTCTACAGTCTTGTAATAATTTCTTTAACTGAAAACTTGGAGCTTAATTTTTGTGAATACATAAACACCTATGTGAAGTTTTAAAAGTATTTTTATATAAGTCATATCTAGAAATGCCTTGATGATAGTTTGTTAAGAAATGGTCAAATATTTAAAATTAGTAAGGAAAATAAGTGGTACATGCAGGACAGGGCATAATATTGTCTTAATTATCAACTAATAAGCCTGAGGAGATATTATGGCAAATGGGAATAGGATTAAACAGTGGGCCTAAACCTTCTTAGGACCTTAGTTAGTCAATAGTCATGCAAATTAAATACAAAATTCCAATCTGAAGCCCAAGTAGATTAAAGATCTTAATGTTGAAATAGAAACACTAAACTTGCTGTAAGATAGGTTGGATAGAACTCTTGGAGACACTGGCCTAAGACTTTATGAACAAAACCTTAGGAGCATGGGGGTTAGCAGAAAGAATCGACAACTAGGATCTCATCTTATTCAAAAAAGTTCTGCACAGCAAGACAAACCACCAACAGAGTAAAAAGATAACCTACAATATTGGAAAAAAATTTTACCAGCTGCTACTGAGACAAAGGGCTAGTATCTAGAATATATAAAGAATTTAAGAACATTAGATTCCCCCAATTTAAAGACACAGTTCAAAAATGGGCATTGCTGGCTATGATGGCTCACCTCTGTAATTCCAGCACTTGGGAGGTAGAGGCAGAAGGATTGCCATGAGTTCTAAGCTACCCTGGGCTACATACTGAGTTCAGAGTCAGCCTGACCTACAAAGTGAGAGTCTGTCTCAAAAAAAAACAAAAAACAAAAAAACCAACAACAACAACAAAACTAAAGCAAAAAAAAAAAGTGGGTATCTGATATGAACATTTTTTTCAGATAAAAAAGTAAAAGTAACAAAGAAGCATATGAAAAAAGTTCAATATCACTGGTCATTCCAGAAATGCTGATAAAAACAACAATGAAATTTCATCTTAACTCTGAAAGAATGGCTGCTATCAAGAACCAACCAATAAAAAATGCTGGTGGGAGGGTTGGGGATTTAGCTCAGTGGTTCCAGCCCCAGTCTTCCAAGCATAAGGACCCGGGTTTGATCCCCCGGTAACCACATACAACACTACTGGGTGTGCAGACTCACGCCCACCGGCAATCAGTACCACATACTACAGTGCCAGGCGTGGTGGCTCATGTCTATAATCCCAGCACTTGGGAGGCACAGGCAGGAGGTATTGCTGAGAGTTTGAGGCTGAGCTCAGGGCCAGCCTAAACTACAAAACAAGATCCTGTGGCAAAAATAAAAAGAAATACTGGTAGGGCTTTGAGGAGAAAAGAACCCTTCTCCATTATCAGTGGAAATGTAGACTGGTACAACCATTATGGAAATCAATGTTGAGATTTCTCAAAAAACTGGGATTAGAGGTCCCATCTGACCCTGCTATTTCCATGCTGTGTATATTCACACAGACACCACAAAAACCCTAAAAGCATCACACCATAGTGACAAATATGCACTCATGGTTTTGTTTGTTTGTTTGAGACAAGGTCTCACTTTTGTAATTCAGGCTCTGAGTTTAGCCTTGAACTCACAGCAATCTTCTTGCCTCTGCCTCCCAAGTGCTGGGATTACAGTCATGAGCCACCACTCCTGGCACTGTGGTATGTGGTTCTGATTGCTGGTGGGCATGAGTCGCCACACCCGGCGTTATTGTATGTGGTTACTGGAGATCGAACCTGGGCCCATGCACTTGCAAGGCAGGTGCTGGAACCACTGAGCTAAAAATCCCTGGCCCTGTGACTCATTTTTATAACAGCTCAGTTTGTAATAGCTAAATCTTGGAAACAGCCCAAATGCACATCACCTGGAGAATGGATAAAGAAAATATATTCTTTTATAAAATGGAGTACTACTCAGCCATAAAGAATAATAAATTTGAGCCATTTATACTCAGATGGATGTACCTTGAGGATATAATCATAGGTAAAATTAATAAAACATAGATGTGTTAATACTGTGTCTCTTTTCTAGTATGAGAAACTAAAAGTGTAAATGAGGCCCAGAATGTATAATAGATATTGTGAAACAGGAAGAAAATTTATAAAGGGAAAAGGGAAAGGGTGGTTAGGGCAAAGTAAAGATTGGATAGAAAAACTTGGATAATAAAAAGAGAAATAAATCTTATATATCAGGGGTTGCAGTGAGGGCAGGGAAAAGGAGAAAATAAGAATCAGATATATAATGTGCAGGTACAAATTCCCAATGAAGAATGTGATCATAATGTATTCCTAAAAATGTACCTATAAACTCAATTTATTGAAGAATAAAGAAAATTCAACTTGCCAATAAGTATGTGTAAATATACTTCAATAAACATAAATCAAACAACTGCAAATTAAAACCTTAATAAGATACAATTTGCAATTGACAAGAACTTCAAACATGAAGCAAATTTGTTAATATCAGGGGCTGGTAAGAATGTGAGGTATAAGGAATACTGGTGGGGCTTAAATTGATGTAGACTCTTGGGACAATAATTAGGTAACAGCATCTAATGAAGCACAAAATTCACAAAACCTATCATCAGCAAATTTAAATATATATTTTTTGCATCTAAGTATACATTTGAGGGAGGTCCTTACCTATGAACTCAGTAGGCATGTACAGTAATCTTCACATGTACAATAGTAGTCTTATTCCTTCAACACATATTTATCAAATGACTGCTCTATGCCTGGAACTATTCTAGGTGCCACTGTTGTAGCATCAAAAAAGTAGTAAAAGATATCTTTGTTTTTAGTGGAACTGATTTTCAAGTAGAATGATTTACTGTTAGTTTTGTGAAAAAATGAAAACAGTACAAATGAACAACAAGTAGAAAATAAAACTTATTTTCTCAAGTAACAGACCAGCATAACATAATAATATCCTGTAGAATTGTTTATTTATCATTACTTTTCAGAGAAAAGTAAGTGACAGAATAATATATAGTCTATAGAAGTTTGTCAGAGTTTAACAGAAAATCATGCTGTATACTTTTAAGTATGTGCATATGTATGTTAATATATTATAATAAAAAGGAATGGAAATATTCTCCATGGAACTGTGATGGGGGCAGTCTCTGCAGAGGATATAGATATGTGTGTGTGTGTGTGGGGTGAAGTAAGATTTTGGATGAAAACAAAGATTACTTCAGTTTTATCTGTAATTTAAAAATTTTCCTTTTAAATGGTAAAAATGCTGAGTGTATATCTACATGAAATAAAGTCAGTCCATCAAAAAGGCATCTGCACTTGTATGTCCATTATACCACCATTACAAATCAAAGTGTTCACCACCTAATGAACGTATAAGGAAAATATACAGTACATATACACAATTGTATATTATTCATCTTTAATATAGAATTAAATCCTGTGATTTCTATCAAGGATAGAACTGGAGGTTGTCCTGTTAAGTGAACTAAAGCAGCAATAGAAAGGCAGGTATTGCATGATTTTATTCATATGTGCAATTTCAAAAGGTTGACTTTATAAAAGTTGAGAGTAGAATGGGAGTGACCAGAGGCAGGAGACAGTAGTGAGAAGGCAAGGATGAGAAGAAGTTGACTCATGGGTATTGTTATATTGGCATATGAGCAAGAAACTTTGGTGTGCTATTATACAGTGGGGTGACTATAAAAATTATGTAAAATAAATTTTAAAAACTGGAGTAAATGATAAATACATTGTTAATGTTTGAGGAGATGTATATGTGTGACCTGAATTAAACATTATGCAATTTATCTCTCTCTGTCTCTCTGTATCTATGTCTCTGTCTCTGTCTCTCTGTCTCTCTCTCTCTCTCTGTCTCTCTCTCTCTCTCTATATATATATATATATATATATATATATCACAACATAACATAGTACTCCATAAATGTAAAATTTTTTTTTGTGGTACTGGGGGTCCAGCCAAGGGCCTTTGCACTGAGATATACCCCCAGCACTTTTTAATTTTTTATTTTGAGACAATGTCTTACTAAGTTGTCCAGGCGTAACTCAAATTTCTCTTTCTTATATCCAGGAAGAAAGAGAGTGCATCTAATGAACTCATTGGAAGAAGAACTTGTCTATAAAATGTTAATGCTGACGCATACACTGTAGTTCATATTTTAATGATGCCAACAACATTAAATGTTTTAATTTTAGCATGAATTTTGAAAGGTCACCTATTTTTATGTATGAAATTGTTCATCACTAATTTAATGGAGAATGAGGAAAGGGCACAGAGAAAACAGAAGAATAGGGGAAGCTTTTCATTCCATCCAGTACCAACCACTTTAATTTTTACCTGAGAAGTATTGCAGATAGACAATAAATGCATATGGATTATAGACTTTGGGACTAAGTTAGGATTTATGGACTGGAATGAGCAAACTTCAGTGAACTGAATTTTGTCCCTTAACAGGAGAATGTGCAAGAAGTGAGAGAATATGTACTGACAAGTCCGAGGTCTCTCAATAACTAATGTTGATGACTAACATTTCTTGCAAGTACTTTGATTGGGAACTGTTTTTTTGCAACTGATGAAAAGAGAACAAAATTACATCATCATTTACATTATCAGTAGGTGTTCACTTTGTCATAAGGCAAATTGACACTTAAGATGGATACCAGATAAGCTGTTAATTTTTTAGAAGGGTTTGCTCTTAAAGAGTCACATTTCATTAAATTACAGGACCAATCAAGAAATCACTGTTGGTCTAATCCAGGCATAGTGTACCTTAGGCACACCTGCTGCAGCAATTATTTATATTATTGGAAGCTCTAAAATGTCCACCATTGCTGGTATAAGCCAAAGCATACAGGAAAGAAAGAGAATATATGTGGTCCATATGCATCTACAAGTTACATGGGACAAATATATCATCATCCTGAGGGGGCACTTTGATCTTAATTCATTGCAACATGGAGACCCAAAAAATCAGCTTTGCTACTTTGGGGCTCAGATACCTACTGACAAGTTCCAATGCTGAGTATAGAATGTAAAGATGGAAATAACAGAAGAAATAAGGATAAGCAGTATGTAATGTATTGTTAAAGAAGCAAAATTTCAAGCAAACATTCACAGCATGGCAAGTGGGCCAGGTCTCCTAATCAGTGCTTTAACTATTGTTAATAATAGCATGAATTGGAATTGTGAAGGAATTAAGTTGCATTATGTACTTGAACTAATTCCCCATGGTGAATGTCATCATTATGTACTGCAAATATATACTAACAAAAATAAAAATTAGAAAAGAAAAATAGAACAAACTCAACTTGAAAATGGTCACATTGTTATATACTCACACAAATTGTTGGTCCTTTACATGTGAAGAGATTATTCTGTTATGTGTTTGAATTATCCTGACGTGGTGATTATTCAAGTAAGAAATACGTTTATGAAATGAAGCAATCTTGTTTACAGGATGGCATTCAGTTTGTGTTGAGACCTTTGCAGTGACTGAGACCTAGTTATCTCTAAAATTTGGGCCAAACATATTAGACTTCTTCTTGTCTTGATGTCTACAAGGATCTCCACATCACTGTGTGGGGTTGGTTTACTCTTGCTCTGTTCTGACCCATGGAATCATTTGAGGTGATGAACATCTAAATGAACTTGTGAAATCTTGAGCTTGTGACCAGGGAATAAGAATGTCATACTCTAAACATTTAGTAATATCACAAACTTGCAGAAATCTTTTAAATTGGCCCCTCTGACCCTTAGTATGAGAGAGAGACAATTCTGTTTATTAACAGCCCTGCTCAGTGCACTGGAAAGGTTTGCTACCATTATCTAAACTTCAATCTTAAAGCCTCCTTATGATCAGCTGTATAGGTCAAAAGTAACAGAAAAATTACTGTCCTTTGAGAACTAATAAGCAGAAAATAACAGCGACATAAATGGGTTAGTGGCTATAGAGTAGTCATATGTAGACAGAGAAATATGAATATTTACTCATATTCCATAAGTGAGGTACACAAGATGATTCTAAAAGGCTAAAGACCAGAAATACATAATTTTTCTACTACTATAGCAAAATCTCATAGCAAACACAGCTATCCCCCAATTAGTGATTGCCTTACATGCCCCTCCGTGCTCCATTCTTGTAGGTCTGGGTTCGTTTCCTGAGGTAGGCGCAGGGGCTCTGAGTGAAGAGCGAAGGTGCTTAGACAAAGTAGACAGCTTTCACTAAGAAGTGCCAAGCTCCACCTGGTAGCTAGATGGCTTTAATTAGTGCAGCTGGACCTGGAGGCATGTAGTCGTCCCAGATCATCTGACGATTACATTTAACTTTGTAATGATGCAGCCCTACTTAAAAGATTGAGCTTTGGAACTTACTTGTTTGGCTATAGAAGTAATTTTTATTATGTGACTATTAGCACCTTACCATGACTAATATTGCTGCTAATATTATTACTACTATATTACGTAAACTGAATGCCAAATTGTGTGTGTATCCAGAATTGTGCTTTACATAAACACCTCATCTAATTCTTACAGTAACCTGAGGCTTAATGTCATCATTGTCCTAATTCTATGGAAAGAGTCTCTGAGAGGTTTTTCCTAGAGTCACTTAGTAATGGAGTTGGATTCAAGTCAAAATGTATTTTCTAATGCCAAACCTCAGTGTTTAACAATTACTGCACCATATTGTATTTTTCCTTTCTTTGTACTATCTTTTCTTACAGTCTTATTAGAGCTCTGAGTAGAAAAAGAAATGTTGGCAGGCTCGACCCTTCTCTACTTTCCTCACCAAAGAGAGTTCAAATGCTGCCCAAGAAAACTGGGTAGCTAGAAAGGGAAGTACTGTCTCCATTAAGGATCTGTTTATATGCTAATTCATAACGTACAATGAGATCCTTTCTGACATGTTTCAGGACCCAGAGGGGAAATTCTTACTACTACATGTTTGTAATAAAAATGTGTCCTTTACTTAATAACTTCAGAATTAATCACACTGTTGATGCATTATGGAACTGAAAGAAGTGTGACCAGTCAACCTAAATAAAAAACAAATTGAAAACAATGACCCAAATAAAAAAAAATAAATGAAATTAAAGCATGCATTTTCAAAATCAAGAAGACCTTCTAACCTTTTTACCCTAATAAAATTGCAAGTACATATGTAGTTGGTGAGAGACTTAATATGTACATTTTAATAAACACATAATTATTACTTATATAGCAATGACAGGCACAGGAGTCATCCTCCACTGGAGTGCAAACTTGTCTTACCTGGGCAACTGATAGATTCAGAATTATATAAATATACCTACAGAACTTACAGTATGTAAAGTCATTTAAATTTCATCTCAAAACTTTGTCATCTGAGCTTAACACAAAAGGAGCAATAAAATGTCCCTTCCGAGATCTCTTTCTCAGAAAGAGAATCAGAAAGAAGTTGTTTTGGTTCGCTTTGCTTTTTTGATTTCAAAATATAGCAATTAACTTCATCATATGCCCCATTTACTGCACACCATAATCACCACTGTGGTCTCTCTCTCCCTCTCTGTCCCCCTCTCTATCTCTCTCTGTCTCTATCTATCTATCATCTATCTATCTATCTATCTATCTATCTATCTATCTATCTATCTATCATCTATCTATCATCACACACCACCTGTCATGTATAAATCTATTTATTCCATTTTATCTCCATTCTTCACGTCTGCTCTCTTCCTCTTATGATAAGCAACCATTCTGATGTATTTGATATGGTTCATTTTAAGTTCTTTTTTTTTGAGATGGGGTCTCGCTTTGTGGTTCAGGCTGGCCCTGAGCTCAGCCTCAAACTCACATCACAGCAATCCTCCTGCCTCTGCCTCCCGAGTGCTGGGATTACAGGCGTGAGCCACCACGCCCGGCACTGTGGTATGTGGTACTGGTTGCTGCTGGGCGTGAGTCTCCACACCCAGTATGGTATGTGGTTACCGGGGATCAAACCCGGGTCCTTGCACTTGCAGGACAGGCGCTGGAACCACTGAGCTAACTCCCCAGCCCCATTTTAAGTTCTTGTTAAATGACTATTATAATTCTGTATGTATGTGTATATTTTAATTTACATAAATGGTAATGTGCTCATTCCTTTTTTGGCATCCAATTTCTTATTTCTTTTTGTTAATTTCATCTGTATGCTTTTACAATATATAATAATTGCATATCTATTCATGTCATAGCCAAGACACAAAATCACAAAATAACTTTTCTTTTGTACCTCCTTTCCTACTCTAATTACTCACTCTTGGGTAGAACGGGCATAGCAGTTGTGTGCTGTAGAAAGTGGAGGATGAGCAGCCCAAAACACAGATTTTGTTTTGAAAAATGTAGTGCTACCCTTAATGGAAGTACATGTGTCTTCATAAAACAGAGCTTTCAAAATAAGGTCTTTGTTGACTGACTGATATTTATCCTCCTCTGTGTCTGCTAGATGACTAATCTCAGTCAACCCTGGAGCAAAATATAGGTTCTTTGTAATTGTGGGTTTTAATTGTGCTGTGATGTGTGTGTTTGCATGTCTGATTTACCCAAACCTGTCTCAGCCTGTTGGAATGAACAGCACTGAGACAATTAGTAAAACAGTGAAAACAGAATAGTATTTATGAAGATGAAGCACACAAAATCCATATTTATATTTTGGTGTGAGGAAAACTGAAGTTCCAGTCCTAGGTTAACTTCAAATTCATTGTGTTTCTCTGGGTAAGTTCTTTAGACTGTCACCTATAATATAAGAACGGTTGTAATAGGTAAACTCTAAAGTAATTTTCAACTCTGTTATTTGAAAGTAATATGATTTGCATTTGTGGCTGTCATTATAGAATACTCTATTTCTTTTCTTCCCTACCTATCCCTCAGTTATTCCAAATGCAACTGATAAAGACAAAAGTTTAGGGAGATTTGGAAGAGAAGAGGATAGAAGCAGAAGACATAGCAGTAGATAGACTTGAGGAGCTGCACGAGGGTGCTAGGAGCTGCCTTAGCCAGAAGTAAGAGATTTGTTTTAGAAAAAGCTGTTGAATGCTCACAGAACTAAGAAACCAAACCGTGCTGTTCAACAGATAATAAAAATGATCCTGGAAAAGAAACTGAATCTACCAAGCAAATTAATGGTTTTTCAAAATTTTATGTTTAAACAGCTTTTTTTTTGTGAGAGTGCAAAAAGCTTGGAAACACTATCTCTGTATCTGTGCCTAAGGCAACTATGTTTTCAGTTGAATGAATATGCCTGATGGCTGTGGATACATATGTATAAAATACTCAAATGGCCCAAGACAGATTAACTGACACATTTCAAGAGAATTATTAAATGTGTAGCTGAATTTTTTCCAGAGATATTGCAACATTTTCAGCTTAATTCCTAAATGTCTCTTGTGCCTGCAGGGGATTGGGAGATCATTGATCTGTGTCTGAGCCTGGCTCCAAGTCAGGAAATGAACAGTGAGTGCGTCATTACCCTGGCCGGGGAACAGCCTGCTGCTTGGCGGGATCTAGCACTATCCCAGTGAGACCTTAATACGGTGTTTTCCAAGACCGTAAACTTTATCATTTTAAATTCTGTCTCCAGACCCTGCATCTGTCCTGTGCATCACATGCCCCACCTTACCTCCCAGGACACAGAATTAAGAAAGTTTTACCTAATTATCATCTCCTGCGTGCAATCTTATTGGTGTCTGGTGCCAAACTGTGGGCTTTGGGGAATGTAAGTCTTCCATCTGGGTGTGGCAATGACTACACATGTGTCCTTGGGAAAAATATGATCAAAAATCGTCACTCAGTTGGAGACATCATGGAGGCTGAGAGAGGTTAAGTAATTTACTTATGCTTGTCTAGTTAATCAGGAGCAGAGCTGGGATCAGAAAGCCGGTCTTTATCCTGACAGTGAATTTGGTGTTCTGCGGACAAAGTGTAATTCATTTCTTGAGGAAGCTCAATTACAGGCCTCCCGGAAGCAAAGCAGTTAACAAGAGGAACCCTAATGTAATAGCATGAAAAAAAGAAAGTTTCTGAAATATGATAGATTAAGGTTTGAGTTCTGGGTAGAAGCTATACAGTGTGTGACTTTGCAGAAATAAATGCAGTCCTCTGTGTTGGAATTTGTCTTGCCTGATACTAGTATAAGCTCCTTAATTATTTGAACAGTGTTAGCATAGAATATCTTCTTAGTACTTTAACTTTTAAATTATTTGTGTCTGGTGGTTCTTGTAAACAAAATCAGAGGATATTATTTTTAATTTAATTTGACAATTTTTGTTTTTAAATTAGGTACTTAGATCACTTACATTTAATGTGACTATTTATATGGTTAGGTACATTGAGTCTCTCATGTTATTCGTTTATTATTTGCCTCATCCTTTCTCACTTTTTCATTATTTTTCTACTTTTATCCTTTGAATAACTTTTTAATTCAAATATTTATTGGTACATTATATATACACATCATGATCCCACTCAACATTGAGAATTTGTCCCAGGATATGATACAATTTAATTCTCATTTTTTCCCATTCCCCTGCCCAACCTACAACCCCACCCCTTAGATACATAAGCATTGTTTCCTTTTTTATTATTATCATCACATTATTTTTCCCCTCATTATTTACCCCTACACCCTATTTGCTTTTAACTATTTTCTTTTTCACAATATCTGCTATGTACACTAGAATCCATTTACATCTTCATTTTTTCATATCAGAGAAAAGATATGATATTTATATATCTGTGACCTATTTATTTCACTTATGAGGATATTCTGAAAGTACATTAGTTTGAGTATAAATGACTCAATATTATTATTATTATTATTATTTTTTTTTTAAGGTTTTTTGAGACAGGGTCTCACTTTTGTGGTTCAGGCTGGCCCTGAGCTCAGCCTCAAACTCACATCATAGCAATCCTCCTGCCTCTGCCTCCCGAGTGCTGGGATTACAGGCGTGAGCCACCACGCCCGGCACTGTGGTATGCGGTACTGATTGCTGCTGGGGTGAGTCTCCACACCCAGTATAGGTATGTGGTTA